>CAUYLG010006149.1:0-199385 GCA_963573385.1 Cacajao melanocephalus | reverse complement strand
AAACATTTTTTTTCCTGGGTAATTGTTTTAAATCTCTGGTGTTCTGAACTTCTTTCTTGTTTCTTGTTTCTTCTTTCTTGTTTCTTCTTTCTTGTTTCTTCTTTCTTCTTCTTCTTCTTCTTCTTCTTCTTCTTCTTCTTCTTCTTCTTCTTCTTCTTCTTCTTCTTCTCCTTCTCCTTCTTCTTCTTCTTCATTTTTGTAAGGCAGAGAACAATTTTATTGAGTAACAGAAGGAAGGATTTCAGCTGCAAGAGGAGACCTGAAAGTTGGTAGCCCTCTGTGAGGCTGAGTCCATGGTTATTATTGGCTCAGAAT
Organism: Cacajao melanocephalus; assembly: GCA_963573385.1. NCBI lineage: Eukaryota > Metazoa > Chordata > Mammalia > Primates > Pitheciidae > Cacajao > Cacajao melanocephalus. Next base: position 199,070 of record CAUYLG010006149.1, on the reverse strand, counting down.
GGGGGAGTGTATGCTAATTGGTCCATGGGTGGGGTTTGGAAAAAGCACCATTTGATTGGCTAAAAGGCATCATCTAGAAGGAACCAATAGAGAGAGAGAGAGAGAGAAAGTAAGATGGGGAGAGAGGTTCTCACTCCAGTCCTGGGCTCTATCCAGATCTGGTAGCTCAGTTATCAGGCTTTAAACGGTCTTTGGCTTGAAGGTTAGGTTTCACTGGGGACCCATCCCTGTCTGCCTAAGAATTTGTCTGTCTCCTGTTGCTAGCAGTCTCTCCTCTGAAGAGATACATCTAGCTGCCACTAGGATAGGGACAGTGAATACTTTAACTGCTTTATGCTGACAGGGGGCATTGTTATGGGAAAACAGCAGTCAGGTCTCTCTCAGAGCCCTTTCTAAAGGTCCCTGTTAAAAGGGAGCCATCATCTGAGGCTCCATTTGCATGATCATTTGGAGTTTGACGGTCTCTAGGCAAGAATAAACAAATTTCACAACGTGGTTAAGTATGCGTGGACCAAATATGAGTATTATACAAAGAGGAGCTAAAAAGAGACAACCTAGTGCCAAAGATAACAGAAATAAGTAAAATAGACTAATCATTCTGAAAACAATGTTGTGGCCAGAGCTGTTTCACCTTTGTGAAAGAAATTAAATTTTGTATCAGGGAGGGCAGTTAAATTTTAGAAGAAAGATAGCTGTCCAGGGGAGCAGATAATCCCATGGGTGTTCAGGATTAAGGGGTTCTTGGCAAAGATGCCAACATGAGGAACAGAACAAGGTGAGAACAGCAAGCATAGGTGAGACTATAGAGAAGGTGTTGATGGAAGGTTAATTATTGACACTTATCTTTTGTGATTTTTAGCTTGAGGTCTCCAATTTCTTCACACTGGTGCTTTAGGTGCTCTTCTGGGACAACAGGGGTAATTCCACCAGTTTCCCAGTACTTTACTCGAATATAATGAATCCAATAATTTATTCCAGTGATCTTTACTGCTGACAGAGTAGAAGTAAGTACAGTGTAAGGTCCCTCCCAATTTGGGCCTAGAGAGGGGGAAAGGGAAGGATGTGCCTTTACCAGTACTAAGTCCTCTAGGTTGAATAGAGGTGGCCCTAGTTCATGGGGCTGGGGCTCTGATGGTTGTTTCAGTTCCTGTTGGAAATGAACCATAAAAGTGACATGCTTAATCAAATCAGATGTTCCTTGGTCTAGCGATAAATCATTGATGAGAAAAGGCTGTCCACACATCATTTTAAAGGGACTTAAACCCAGCTTCTAAGGCATGTTTTTAACACATGGTAGACCTTGGGAAAAAGAGTAAACCAGGGGATATGTAATCCAGTGGTGCAATCTTGGTTCACTGCAACCCTCTGCCTCCCAAGTTCAAGCGATTTTCCTGTCTCAGCTTCCCGATTAGCTGGGATTACAGTCACATCCAGCACACTGGGCTAATATCTTGAGAGAGTTTTCTGAGGTGCCTTTTGATAATATCATTTGTCTTCTCTACCCTTCCTGAGGACTGTGGTCTCCAAGCACAATGAAGATGGCATTGTATCCCTAGTGCCTTTGAAACCCCCTGGATGACAGTCATCTGGAGTGAGGGGCCATTATCACTTGTATAAATGTTAACTGCTTTCCCTTTTCTTAATTCAAGTGCCCTTGTGAGGGCAATCGGCCCAGCTAGTTGAGCATTTGTGCCGAGGAGAGAGGCATACTCTCAATTGTGTCATTCAGGATGACTACTGCATATGCTGCTTTATGGATTCCTTGTTCTAAAAAAGAACTTCTATTCATAAAGAGAGTCTAGTCTGGGTTCTCAAAGTAGGGGGGAGGGGTTTAGGACCTCTCTGGCCTCAGAGGCTTACATTACTATGTGTTTGCAGTCATGTTCAAACTCCCCAGCTTCCTCTGGGAGGAAAGCAGCCAGATTTAGGGAGGGACAGATTCTTAACTAGAATGTAGATCCCTCTAATAGCAAATCTTGATATTTCAGGAGGCAGTTGTCTGTTAGCCAGAGACTCCCCTTAGAAGAATAGCAGTCCTGCCACATTATGTGAGGTATAAATGGTTAAGTTATTCTCATGGTTAACTTAGTAGCCTCTGATACCAGCAAGGCTACCGCTGAAACTGCCCAGAGGCAGGCCGCCATCCTTTAGTTACCAAATCAGTTTCCTTGCTTAGGTAGCCCATGGGTTGATGAACTGAACCTTGGGCCTGGGTCAGAACTCCCAGGGCCATTGCCTTCCTTTCTGATACATCAAGATTGAACATCTTCCCTATAGAAAGATGAAGGGCTGGTGCCTCAAGCAAGACTTGTTTCAATTGGTCAAAGGCTGTTTTAGCCTCTGGTTGCCAAATTAAAGAGTAAGTCTTAGCTGCCTGAGTTTCCTTTGAAAGGTGATATAAGAGACAAGCTATCTCACCATATCCAAGTATCCATAATATGCAGAATCCTGTAATGCCCAAGAATCCCCTCAGCTGCTTGAGGGATTTTGGGAGAGGAAAGGTGGAGATGGGTTTAATCCTATCTTCAACTAGTATCCTGGTCCCCTCTAGTGAATTCAATGAATACCTAGGTATTTCACTGAAGTCTGACAAAGCTGAGCCTTATATTTTTATACTTTATATCCTCTGGTATTCTCTGGTAGTCAGGAAATTAAGAAAGCCTTACTGCCTTTCTGAGAGACTTCCTCAGTTGGGGCACGAAGCAGAATGTCATCTACATATTTTAAAACTTTAACTTGAGGATAAAGAAGCTCAGAGATATCTTTTGATAATGCCTCCCCAAACAGGTAGGGGCTGTCTTAGAATCTCTGAGGTAGCACCCTCCAGGTTAGCTTGGTGGTCTGGTTGGAGGGATCCTCAAATGCAAATACATATTAGAAGTTGGGGTATAAGGGTATATAGAAAAAGGAATCCTTTAGGTCCAGGACTATGAACCATTTAATTCCCTCAGGTATTTGAGTTAGCAGGGCATAGAGATTGGGAACCACTGGATGAATTAGAACCACAGCCTCATTAATGAGGTGAAGGTCCTAGAACAATCTCTCTTCTCCATTGAATTTCTGTAACCCTAATATTGGGATATTACAGGGGCTGTTGCAGGGTTTGAGGAGGCCCTGCACCCTTAAGTTATCAATGATGGAATTGATAACTTTCCTAACTTCTGGTTTTAGGGGATATTGTCTCTGGTTAGGGAAGGAGTTAGGATCCTTAAAGTGGATCTGGACCGGTGTGGCGATTGTGGCTCAGCCACTTTTCCACACAGTTTTTCAAACTTCCAGATTAATACCAGTTTCCACCACAGGGAGACAAAGAGTCTTTCTTGGAGCCATAAGGCTGGTGGTTCACATATGAGCTAAAATATCCCTGCCCAGCAGAGGAGTTGGGCTTTCAGACATGATTAAAAAGGATGAACAAATATGAGATCCCTGCAACTACAACTAACAGCTTGGGAAAAAATATTAGGTTAAAGGCTTTCCTGAATAATCTCTCATGGTCATACTAAGGGAGGAAGGGGGGGCCTAGATTTGAGAGGAAAATGACTTCTCTGGTATCCAGGAGGAGGTCCACCTTTCTTCCCTTCAATCTCCAGAGTCTCCTGGAGTTCCTGGATGGTAATGGTGGTCTAAATCATAAAAGCTGCGAAAAGAAGTGTCAGGACCCATTCGTCCTTCTGGACAATTTGGGAGATGGGCTCTGGGCCCAATAACCTGTGTCTCCAGAAACAGTCTACCTTACAGTGGTCCCCACTGCAGAATGCACAGGATCGAAGTGACTTCTTCATGCTGCCTTGGAAGTCCTTCATGAAGTACCTGACTTGCCATATTTGTAGAAATTAACAGGTGCATCTAGGGATTCTAGAGGTTGTGAGCCCATAAGGTAACCATTAGGACATCTGACTTTTTCTTGTGTCTCCTCTCTCTCAGGCTTCCTCTCAATTTATATTGTAAAAGAACAAGGTGGCCACTTTCAGGAGGTTCTCTAAAGTACTATTTGCTCCCATGATCTGTTTCTGCAGCTTCCTCCTGACATCAAGGGCTGCCTGAGTAATAAAATTACCCTTTAGGACGAGTTATATCTCGACTGAATCAGGAGATAGAGAGGAGTGCTTTACCAATGCCTCTCTTAGCCTTTCCAGGAAGGCAGTGGGATTCTCCTGTGCTCCCTAATCTATCATGAATAGTTTGGAGTAACTGAGTCTTAGTTCTAGCCATTTGTAAGCTCTCCAATATGTGTACCTGAAAGTATTTCCTCTTCCATTCTCCCATTACATCATCAGGGTCCCATTTAGGGTTTTCCAGTGGTACTTCTGATCTTCCAGTTGGATAAGGCTCATCGTCTTCCTTTGCACTACGAGATACAAAGCTCATCCCCAAACTTGTCCATCACTTGCAAGGCTGCCTGCTTGTCAGCAGTAGCCACGCTTTGATTCAAGCCTAAAATAACCCTCTTCTAGTAGTGTTCGAATACTTGGGTTAAATTCTGGAAAGCCTCTACATACCTGTTAGGGTCATCTGAAAACTTGCCAAGATCCCCCGTAATCTGCATTAAGTTCTGTACAGAAAAGGGGACCTGGACCTTAATGGGGCCATATTCACAAGGCATCTCTTGTAGGGGCAGGAGCCAGGCTGAGACCTGCCTAAACTGAGGATATCTAGGATGGGACAAGCTTGAGAGAAAACCTGGATAGGGAAACCAGGGTGGACAAGGAGGAGCAGGGCTCCTTCCCTGGTTCATTGGAATTGTCCTTTGCAGACTATGCCCTGACCAAGCCCTTGTGCACAGGAATATAAGGCATTTTTTTTCCCAGAGTCTGAGGGTCAAAGGAGTCCCAGTGATTCGGGATGCACTTAAGAGGAGTGGAGGCTAAAGATGTTTTGTTACCTATCTGAAAGAGAGGAGAAAATGCATCTTTTAGTCCCGTTCTCTCTTCTAGCCAGAACCCACTGTATGTGAGGGAGAGAAAAAAAGGCATTTCCTTTTTTCTTCCCTCCTTTCCTTCCCCAAGTCCGGGTGACTACTATAGGTGTAACTCATGGATGTGAATGCAACTTCCACCCATGAAGCAGGAAAGCCTAAATGATAGGGATAATTGTACTTACCTACTCTGTGACCTAACCTTACACTGTCAGTAACCTCATCTATGCCATGGATGTAAGTGAATCCTTCACCCATAAAGCAAGAAGGCCTAGTTGGCAGGGATAGTAACACTCACTCGCATTATTCCCTAGCCTTCTACTGTTAGTTGCCTCTGGGCAACTAACAGATCTAATTTTCTTTTTAGGGTTCCAAACCAATGCATGGAAGATACACTGTAGTCATACTAAACTGAAGCTGTGGAACCAGATCCTCCTCAAACAAGGGAAAGAAAGGGAATTCCAAGGGGACTTGGTCTAATAAAATGCCTCCCAAGAGGAAAAAATTAATCCTTCACATAAAAAAACTCCTTGTATTTGCAGGATTATGTTGACTTCTGTCTGACATGGTGGAAAAAAACGACTTAAATCACAAAAGGGAAAGGTGCCTGGGAAAGTAGCCTTTTGCCCTATGCTAATGGGTTTCTTCAACAGGGGAAAAATACTCTCAATCATTACATCCTCATTGTTTCTAAGAATAGACAGAAACCACGTTGCACTAAATTATACTCCTGAGGACTGAACCAAGGGCTCATTCTACCCAGTTATATTCTCTCTGGTTTACAACAATAGCCTTAACATTGCATATCTATAAAGAAGAGATAGGAGACATGACAGCCGCCAAAGAAAGAAATAAACATGATAGGAAAGACTGGAGGTTCTAGTACCAACACTGTAATGGGCTGTCAGGGACTGGGGCCTTTGGGTAACGCCAAGTGTAGCCTCAGCCAGATACGCTCAACTGCCCTAGAAAGTCCTTCTAATCCCATGTGATGGCTGGACCTCTATGAAGAGAAACCAGATTGGAACAAAGCCAACATTTCCAACACCTGAGAGTGATGGGAGATTGACAAAGTCCTCCATAGCAAGCCTGTCCTCTGAGTCTTGTAGAACTGGCAGCTGCACCACTCACTCTTAACTGTCTGACAGAAGTCTGGTAACTCATCTGTTTCTACAAAACAAAACTGAGGACAAGAAGCTTCAAAAATGAAAGTGAAAGATGTCTGCTGTTACTCACATTTCTGATGATCCTGGACAAGGCCCCAGAGTTGCTACAGGATTCCTTCAGTGCTGCTTCACCAGCTGGAAATCTCTGTGGCTACGATGACCTCTGCCTGGAACCTTGCTCAGATCTGCCAGGCTCATTCCACCCACTCAGCTCAGCAGGATGTGCTTGACTCACACCCTGGCCCAGATTCCATAGCTGACCAGGGACTTTGCTCTTAGTCTGTGGCTGGACCACGCATGCCACAGTGGATTCTGCATTGGGTGCTAGGGTCTAGACATGGAGAATACAGTGGTGCCTGAAAACCCAGAGATGCCAGCAGCCGTGGAGCCCCAAGGGGTGTTACAGCTCTTGCACATGGAGTCTTGAGGTGTAAGCCCCCAAGAATGTCTGGGCTTTGTAGTATAACAAACCAGCCAGGAGGGAATGGTGACCAATGGCTTCATTTCTTTGCATCCACAGGCAAATGCAGCCATGTTACAGCTCTCTTTGAACTTGTTGCCCACAGCTCAGTGAACAGGAGCATGTTACAGCTCTCTCCACACCTGCTGTCTGCAGCTTGGCAATTTCTGGATTCCAAGAGGAATAAGGTACGTGGACACTGGAGAGTGAGTAAAGAAGAGAACAATTTTATTGAGTGACAGAAGGAAAGCTCTCAACTGTGAGGGGGACCTTGAAAATGATCCCAATTCTTTGGGAAATATTAGTATTTTCCCAAGTCCCATTCTTTGGAAATACTAAAATAAAAGGGACACAGTCCTTGCCCTGAAGGAATTTACAACCCAATAATAAAAATAAATATAGACACAAATAAATAAATCATCTGAGCTGACCTGTACTGTCTGGTGTCAAATATGCCAAATCAGAAAACACTAGCACATATATTTCTATTTTATTTTCTCATGACTTGGAAGCTACCACAAACATATAAAAAATAGTGGTAAACATACAAATTAATAAAGCGAAACTACTTATAAATGAAGAAGTCTTAAAGTCCAAAAATCAACACCTTCTCATGTTATCATTTCAATTTTTAAATTTCTTTTTATGTCAATCACGCTGCCTTTACAATTCCCTTCTATCTCAGATTATTTAAGAAATTAGATGAAAAAGATCATTTGTTTCTAATTGGTGTTCAAATGCAGGGGCATTTTAAAATATAGATCTTAGAAGGTTTGTGCTTAGTCTATTTCAAGATTATAAAACACCAAACAATAGAATTCTGATGTCACAGAAACCGATGGCTTACCATCTAATATGATGATTTTGCTTGCATTATAAACATATATATTAATATGATTCCTTCTTGAAATACTTTTTTGCTATTATATCAGTCAGGAATTGCTGTGTAACAGTCCTACTCACACCTTCAGGGGACATAGTACTAAATACTTACTTTCTACGCATCTTGAGATTTAGTTGAAATGCCTTAGGGACATCTCTCTTCTTAGCTAGTCTCATTCAAGTTTCCACAGGTCAGCTAGTCTCTACATGTATCTGTACAGTTAGCCTGTACACTCCCAGAATATAAGTAAAGTTTGTATTCTAGTAGCTGAAAAAAAATGCAAATAAATAACATATGATTAGAAGTTGTAATAAATCTAAATAGAAAATAAGATAAGTTGGATAATTAAAAAATAAAATAAAGAGAAGTACTTTGAAAAGTGATTATAGAAGGTGATACTTAATCAGAAAATTAGAAGAAGAAAAAAGGCCAGCATTATGAAGTGGAGTGGAAGGAACTTTCCAGGTGATGGCAGCATCAAGGATATTGACCCTGGTGTAAGGAAGGACATAATCTGTCTGAGCAAGTGGAAGAAGACAAACGTGGCTAGAATGTAATGTATAAGTGGGTACAGAATACAGAATCTATGTGAAGCAAGATGACTTTTGAGAAAGACATAGGGACCTATGTAAAATATATTCATTTTTCTTTTCCTAATTCCAGGACTTCTGATTTCTTATTATAAATCAAAGTCTATGACTCCAAGCTCCCTAGGAGAAGAGGAATTCACCTTTCTCCCTTGCAATTATTACTTACATTTACTTTACTGCTTCTCTGTGCCCCCAAAAGTAGACTTTTAGCCCCACTCTTATGTTGGCAGTCACTGTTCATATTCAAGGGAAAGCCTACTATTTATCTAGTGCCATGTAACAAATTACCTGAAGATATAGTGTCTTGAAACAACAATATTTATTTTCTCAGTGTCTGTAGTTCAGTTGTTCTAGAGTGGTTTCACTGGACTTGCTGTTTTAGGTTCCTCTCAGGTTGTAATGAAGGTGTTGATTGGGGCTGCAGTCATCACAAAGCTTAACTGAAGAAGAACCAGCTTCCATGACCATGCATATGATTGTTCAAGCGTTCCTCTCCTCATGGGACATCAAACTGAGGGCTTTGTCTCTTCTGGCCTTTGGCTAAATGTTACCTACACTTTCCTATTACATGGGCCTCTCCACAGGGTGGCTCATGACATGGTAGCATACTTCATCAGAGCAAGCAAATGGGAAGGGTTAGCAAGATAGAGCAGGGGAGCCGTTGTGGTTTGGTTGTGTCTCCATCCAAATCTCATCTTGAATAGTAGCTCCTATAATTCTACTTATGAGAGGGACCTGGAAGGAGATAATTAAATCATGAGGGCAGTTTTTTCGCATACTGTTCTCATGGTACTGAATAAGTTTCATGAGATCTGATGGTTTTATAAGTGGTTTGCCCTTTTGCTTGGCTCCCATTCTCTATTGGCGGCCACCACGTAAGATGTGCCTTTTACCTTCTGCCATGATTGTGAAGCCTCCCTTGCCACATGGAACTGTGAGTCCATGGAACCTCTTTTTCTTTATAAATGACCCCGTCTTGGGGTATGTCTTTCTCAGCAGTGTGAAAACGGACTAATACAGGAGCCAAGGTGGAAGTCACTTCCTTTTATGACTTAATCTTGGAAGTGACACTTCATCACTTTTGCTATATTCTATTCATCAGAAACAAGTCACTAGATTGTGCCAACATGCAAAGAGAAGGGGTTCTATAGGAACATGAATATCAGAAGGTGAGGGTAATGGGGAGTCATTTTAGAAGCTACCTACCTTAAAGTTTCCCAGATGCCTCCAATATTAGGTGTCCATCATACTTACTTTTAAAATAATTTAGAACAAGTTAGAGACCCGGAAAGTACATACCATTAAGACTAGCAACATGAACCAGATTTTTACTTGTGTTGGCCAAGTTGTATAGTCACGCTAAGAGTTTAATGAGAAATGTCTGTGTCATATTTTATCCGAGTTTCAAGAGATAAATATATACATAAACATCCAGGGTATTGACATAATAGATTTTTCCTAATAGTTCTATTTTTCTTAGAATCCTTTATTGACAGAACTGGAGTAGAAGCAAGAGATAACTCAGAAAAATATTTATATTCTACAGATGAGTAAAATGCATGATACTCTCACAGAGAAAGCAATTTCTCCCATGGCCTAGGATTATTTAATTTGAGGCAAAGCTAGGACTAGAACCCAGGTCTCTTTAAGTTCCCCTGGCTTTCTCTTTTGATCATATTTAACACAATAATTTGTTGTGTTTAAAAGACCAAAATGGACACTGCAATTACAGAGTATTCATTTTTATGGGTGCAAACTGATGAAAAGACAGGCAAATAACTGACTCAAAATTCTATGAATAAACTATTTCATTTGCTAACATTGTTATTCTGATCTTTTTGATAGAAATTACTTCAGTCAGAATACATTCACATTATTTATTCTAAGAAATGCATTAAAGTAAAATGAAAATTTGTGGGCCCTTAAGCAGAAATAATGAACTAATTTGGTCTCTGCATAAGGAAAGTGTAGTGCAAATTCTCAAGGTTACTCATACACAGACTTCAGTATTTTATCGCTTAGACCAGAATATTTCATCGCTTAGGCCAGAATATTTCTATATGAAGGACTAGTGATAAATCTGTAACAAAATACATGCATAAACACACGCACATATCCATGCACATATGCATACATGCACACACACTTTGAGGGTAGCTAAAATCACAATTCTAAATTGTATTGTTCATAACAGAGATACACCTCCCAAATGGATAATTTTCGTCACTTAAAAGTGATACTTGACAATTCACTTCTGAAATCTTTAAACTGGTCTTTTTATAAGGTGAAGATAAGAGGAGCAAAATGATGTGAAAAGACTCAGGAAAGGGTGCAAACATGAATGTATGTTAGCACATCCGTTCAAGTAATCATTTTCTAAAGCTTCTTAACTTGACTCTTGGTGAATGATGGTCATGCAGTATTAAACTTTAAAGCAAGTACAGATCTCTTTATCATGGAGCAATGGATTTGGAGTGACAATTCAATATAAAGTGTTATACTTTATTTATCATTCACAAATGGCTTTGAAATTTTGGCTTTACCCTTTCTCCTAGTTCCTGTCAGTTTTCATTACAGTTGATGTCTAAAGAACAGACTAGATTCATCAGTAAAAATAATATTTTGCTACAACTAGCTTTGATGATGTCACCAGCTTATCTGATGATTACAAAGTACCTCTTTACTTCCAAAGGTGAAATAAAAGAGCTCTGTGTTGTCTTTTAATATTAATGATACTGCCGCTTCAAAACTTTAGACTAGTTCCTTATTCACAATTTTTTTTTTTTTAACTTTTTTACCCCAAGCCTCTAAATCTTGGACATCTTAAACTAGGCAAATTTCATATACACTACACTGAGTTTGGGAAGATGAGGGAAGCAGTACTGGGTACTGGCAGGAAACAGAAGGAACAATTCAGAGAAACAAACAACCAAGAGAGTTGAATGAAGAAAGCGTATGTAAAAACATAGGCAGAGTTACTGAAAACCAACAGAAGATCAAGCACACACGTGCAAGCCACAGGAGATGGCTGTTAGCACGTACAGTCCTGAAGGAGCAAGGAGAGGAATCATGTTATACATTGAATTATGTCCCTGTCAAAAACAAAAAGATGTGTAGAAGACCTAATCCGTGGTAGCTGAGAAAGTGACTCAGCATGAAATAGGGTCCTTGCAGTTGTTGTTAGTTAAGATCAGGTTGTGTTGGACTAGGATGACTGGCACTTTTGTAAAAATAGCCATGTAAAGTCAAAGAGACATGGAGATGAAGACACAGGAAGAACACCATGTGTTAGTGGAGGAAGAGATTGCAAAGAAGTATCTACAAGCCAAGGAATAAGCTACAATGCCTGTAGCTACCAGAAGCTGAACGAGGCAAGCAATGTTTCCTGTCTGTGGCTTCAAAGGGAACACAACCCTTCTGATACCTTGATTTCAGACTTCAAGCCTCCAGAATTGTTGTTGTTGTTGTTGTTGTTGTTGTTTTGCAAACCTCTAAATTTTGGACATTTTAACTCTGAGCAAATTTCATATACAAATGCAGACCTTGCTTTTCCATACGTTAAACAAGAAAGTTAATGTTGGAGCAATAGCAATGGAATTAGGCACCAGGGTGAGGGAATGTCACTTTGGCTTTTGTGGTTCAGGCCAGCAGCCTTTGTTCTTTTCTTCCTTCTGACCCAGAATCTTCTCACCAGTTCTCTCAGCACAGTTATGTCACCTATCATCATTGTGGATTCTCTGTATCTCATTCTGTCCCCAAGTGGCTGTGCGTTGAACTTAATTTCACCAGTCTCCTCTTTCTTGCTGGTCCCAAAGGAAAACCTGTGTGTTACTTTACTGCTACTCTCTCCCTTCTTTGTTATAATGGGAAAACCAAGAATGACAAAAACACACTTGGGAAAATTCATTATAAAATCCAAAATGTGACATGTTACAAAGTTCATCAAGTACTGGTTCCTGGAATATAATTGCCAAGTCTATTCTTAGAACATTCTAGCATGATACTATTGTCTGCTGTTAATTCTGAAGCAGGCACTTACTCAACCTCTCTCATCACTTTACCCTTGTCTAAATGAGTCCCTAATGGATCCAACTTTCATGTGTCATCCTTCTGTTCAGACCAAAGAGAAAGATGAAAATAATCCAGGTCACAAATCAAATGTATGAGCTTTTGAGACACTCAGGATTTTCTGAATCTATTATGGAGACGGGGATCATTTTTGTCATGCTATAAAAGAAAAAAATCCCTGGATTTTTGTAGTACTGAGGACACCCAAAGTATTTTTGGTTAATTTATTATTAAAATATATTGAACATGAATTTAAGGAATAAATAATGAGCAGACTACAACATTTGCACCAATAATAATAATAATCCACACACATGCCCACATACAGTCTAACAAAAGACAAGAGCAGAGCCAGGGATATTAAAGATCAGCAGGACCCAAATACCACAAGAAGATGGAGATATTTATTTTAACAAAGTGTGACTGAGAACAGCAGTCAATTCTGTCGGGGAGGGGGGATTTCTAAGTTTATTTCAGAACCACACTGGAATATTTGCTAGTTTGGAGTACATGATAATGGACTCGAGGTGCAGAAGAGAGAGAAAGGGAGATCTTAATAGTTCTCACAGCAACCTGTGAGTGCAGTTATTCTCAAATGTTCTTTCATTACCTCATACATACGCCCTGGATTTACTGCCCCCACCTCAGTCTTCTGAAACACTGATGATTTCAGGATTCCTGTTACTGGTCAAATTTTAGCAGCTCTTCTCAGAATATTGATTTTGAAAGGCTTACGTCTGTCTGAGTGTGCCCCTGTTTCAAATGCACAAAGTGGGCACTCAGATTTGATGCAGAAATATACAAGAAAGTACATGGAAAACAAAAGAAATATTTATTTTTAGCTTTTGCCAATGTCTGTTTCCCTTTCCCTCTAGGCTGCAAGAACTAATTTAAGGCCTCTTGGTGGATAATATATGATAAAATAAAGCCAACAGCAAAAAAAAAAAAAAAAAAAAAAAGTTCACGAGAATATGGTATAATAAAAATAAAGCCAATTACATAACTACAAGAAAGGACATAAATATGCCAATTTGAGCAGTAACCAGTATAAGAAATGTAGTTTCAATACTCTAACACAAGACAAAATCGATATTGCAGAACACAACACATATTATAAAAATAATCAAATTTTATTACTAATCCTAATAACTACTATATATTTATTTGAAATGCTAATGTATTGTGTTTAATAAAATATCAGAGGTTTCTTGAGTTTTATGAAGCATTTCATCATGTTAACATTATATCCTTTCACATAATTTGAAATAATTACCAAATATTTCCAAACTACATTTGTGTAAATAAATCAATCAGCTATGTAAGGCTAAAAGCCTAGCCAGATCTTCTCCCACTTTTGAAGTGTTAATGTTCTGATTTAATTTGTTAATTCACTAAAAAAAAATCTTAGAACATGAAAGGTGAAACAGTTTTGCCGTCTGTTTGATGACTGCATTCTATCCATCTACTTGAACAGCATTCCACATGGCTTTTTTTTTCTTTTCTTTGACTACTAATCACACTTTAGGGCAGATTCATTCCTCATCATCTGAATTACTTCAATAAACTCCTAATTTTATTTATCGTGTTTAGGAACTAGCTACTAATGCTACTAAACTGCAGGCTTTATATGATTACCAGATTTATTTTTGACTGTGTCATTTATTTTTCAAGCACCATAAAAAAAAAAATCTCACTTGCTGGAAAAAATGGCATCTAATCTCCTTAAAATGCTGTCAATCATGTCTGTAATCCTAGCACTTTCGGAGACTGAGGCGGGCAGATTGCCTGAGTTCAGGAGTTCAAGACCAGCCTGGGCAACACGATGAAACCCCATCTCTACTAAAATATAAAACATTAGCTGTGTGTGGTAGTGTGTGCCTGAAGTCCCAGCTACTCCAGAGGTTGAGGCAGGAGAATTATTTCAACTAGGGAGGCGGAGGTTGCAGTGAGCCAATATCACGCCACTACACTCCAGCCTGGGCGACAGAGCAAGACTCCATCTCCAGAAAAAATAAGCAAAGGAATCGAAAATAGAATTTGATGCTGATTTCTAGTGCCACTGAGATTTTTATAATCACCTTAGCAAACAGTTAAGGCCAAACACTTGTGACAAGACTCCCCAGCGCTGTGTCAAAATTCTGGACCTGCCATTTAGTTGCCATACAAACTTGTCAAATACCTCCATTTCATTTATAAAATGTAGAAAATCATTTCTTTTTTTTTTTAACTTGTAAAGATTAAGGGAGACAAACATGTTAAGTGCCCAACAAATGTTAGTTCCTGTTGTTATTGTTCAACCATTATTCTCTCCAGGTTTCTACTAATGATGTTTTATCCAGTTTCAACTTCTTCCTATTCTTCTTCCTGTTACACTCTTATGTACTTTTTAAGACCCAGTGTTCTCTCTGCTCGAAGCAGAGTCCCCCAGAGTAAGCACTCTACATTCATTCCTTGATATTTTTCCAGAATTGTGTTCATGCTACTGATTCCCAAATATGCCTGTGAAGAAGGAGCTCTTAAGGGCATGATTAACTTTTCTTAACACAGCTTTGTGTTGCTTCACTTGCTATAAAGAGGTATTATTTGGGGATTAAAGAAGTATATGTTAATAAGGTATATATATTATCTGTGAGAAAGGGAAAAGAGACTACCTTCTAAGTCTATTCTGAAGGATAAAATAAGAGAACAAGTTACATGAAGTGGCAGTCTATCTGAGTATTTCTCCCCAATAATTCGTATGTTCAAATATGAACCCCCAATGTGACAATATTAGAAAGTGGGGACTTTGGCGTGATTAGATAATGAGGATGGAGCCCTTGTGTATGGGATTTATAAGTATACATAAAATAAATACTGCAGAAATGATTTGTTAAAATTTCTGGACTTCAATGTCATTCTCTGCATATCTTTTTGGTCATTCTTCTGTCAGCTAAAATTGACATGATAGATATAGGTCCATTATGCCAAGTCATACTTTTAAAAAGTTTTCATTGGAAGATCCACTCCTTTATTTTTAGTTGCAGCCAGAAAACCACTTCATATGTTCTAAACTTTCTTTCATTTCCCACTTTTTCATATAATTAGATATAATTTAATAGTAGATCTCATGTACTTAGTTTCACCACATGCCTTATAAGAGGCCCTAGAGCTCCTTTGTCCCTTCTGCCATGTGAGGACACAGTGAAATGATGCCCTCTAGGAAAAGCAAGCTCTCACTAGACACGACATCCATCAGAACCTTTATCCTGGACTTCCCAGCCTCCAGAACCGTAATAAATAAATGTTCATCACCCACCCACTTTGTGATATTTTGTTACAGGAGCTTGAATAGGTAAAACAGGCTCATATTAAGTGCTCAGAAAACATGTTTTCTTTTTTGTCTTTGTTCATAACTATCATTTCTTAAACCTTCAAATCCTTATGGATCTGCTGTTTCTTCAGCTATCTATTGTGTGGTAAATTTGTCTTGAACAAAACAAAAAGTCTGTAAGTGATACCACAGAGACACTTAACCTCCATTGCCAGCAGGGCTGCCTATTGAGCTCATTGTGAAAGCTGACACTTCTTTTTGTGATTTTCCGATACAGACTGTCTGTCAACCTAGAGACATTAGAAAATGATGGATTTTAAACTCTGCCTCACAGGAACCAGGATTATGTGTTGCACATCCGTCATTCACGAGATATTAGTGCTCAATGGTGGAATTAAGTACATGGGATCTGCTATTAAATTATATCTGGTAATATGAAAAGTGTAAAATGAGAGAAAGTTTAAAACATATAAAGTGGTCTCTGGATGCAAATAAAAATAAAGGAGTGGATTACCCAATGACAACTTTTTAAAAATATCACTCGATATAATGGGTTTCTATCTATCATGTTAATTTTAGTTTACAGAAGAATGACCAAAAAGATATGTAGAGAATGTGATCAAAGTCCATAAATTTAACAAATTATTTCTGCTGTAGTTATTTTATTAAAAAATAAGTGACTCATGTATTTTAACAGGTTGATAAATATCTATGGCTTATTTTGCCTTGTAAAAACAGTCTGAATTGAAAGTTTTTATACAAGATCAAAACTAGATGCTTCTTTGTCAACAAATTATTCGTGCATGTGTATATGTGTGGAGAAAATGATATTTTACAACCTAATGTCACAAAATTTAAACTTGTCATCATTCTTACCAACAGTTGTTATTTCCCATCTCTCAATAAATCTTTCAAATCAAACAAAATAGGAATGGATCTTTGTGAAGGTCACCACCCATCTTTGAACTTTATTTCCTCAACTACGCTTATTACACTTTTATTATTCTATTTGAATCTAGAGTTCTTCTTATTCTAGTGTTCTGTGTGTGTGGACACGTGTGTGCTTCAAGAGGAGGGAATGAGGGGTGATAAGGAGATCACAAAAAAAAGTGTCAGCTTTCACAATGAGCTCAATAGGCAACCCTGCTGGCAATGGAGGTTAAGTGTCTCTGTGGTATCACTTACAGACTTTTTATTTTGTTCAAGACATTTCATTTCCTGAAATATGGGTAGACATACTTTTATTTGTCTACTCCATATTTATTTATTTTGAGAAAGAGTCTGTTGCCTAGGCTGGAGTAAAATGGCATGATCTCAGCTCACTGCAACCTCTGGCTCCCAGATTCAAATGATTCTCCTGCCTCAGCCTCCCGAGTAGCTGAGACTACAGGTGTGTGCCACCATGCCCAGCTAAGTTTTTGTATTTTTAGTAGAGACAGGATTTCACTATTTTAGCCAGGATGGTCTCAATCTCATGACCTAGTGATCTGCCCACTTCAGCCTCCCAAAGTGCTGAGATTGCAGGCGTGAGCCACTGCCTGACCTAGACATACATATTTATTTTTTTCCTACTGAGTGCAACCAATAATTCTGGGAGGTGTATATGGTAAAATATAATAAAACTCTGAAAAGTGAGAAGAAAAAGGCCAGACAAGCTAGCAACCAAAATGCCAACAGGTGGATATGAAAAAGAAAACTTCCACAAAACCTAGTTCTCTGTTCAAAGGAAAAACAGTATCAAGAGAAGATGCTGGGAAGAAACAAAGCTTTTAGAAAATAATTACTCTATTGCAGCCAAAGAACAAAGAAAATGTTGCATCCTTTATCTTCACCCACTACAAATAAATAAATAAATACCCAGTGGAGGGCCGAGACTTCCATTTCCTTCAGAATCTGATAAAGTGGTCCCACCCACCAAATAAGTGGTGTCACAAAAGGGCTCGTATCCCCACTGGACAGTAATAAGGAATTCAAATAGAGGAAATGATAATTTAAATAATAAAAAATAAGAAATTCTGAGCAAAAAAGTAAAAGATATAAAGAAAGTCTCTCTCAGTCTATGCTGGCTCAGGAGGCTTCCTGATAAATAAATAAATAGAAATAAAGAAAAATCATATGGAAATTTTAAAATTGTAAAGCATAATAATCAAAATTTTAAAAACTGGATGAATGAGTTCAAAGGCAGAATGAAAAAGACAGAGGAGAGAATCAGTGAAGCTGAAGATTAAACCATAGAAATTACAAACTATTAAAAAATAGAGAGGCTAGAGAATATAAAATAAAAATAGAGAATCATCAGTGACCTGGAGGGCAATAGTATAAGTTGAACACCCCGTCATTGGAGTCTCAGTAAAAGAGAATAAAAAGGATAGGACTGAAAATGTATTCAAAGAAATAATGTATGAAAGTTCCCAAATTTGGCAAAAAAACCATGACCCTAAAGAATCCAGCCCAAAATAGTATAAATAAAAAGAAATCCATACCCGGAAACATTCCAGTCAAACTCCTGAACAATAGAAAAAAAAATCATGAAAGCAACAAGAGACACATAAGAATTTAGCTATGGGGGAAAACAATTTAAATAATGGATGATATTTTAGTAGTAACAAAAGGCCAGAAAGAAGATGCACAACATTTTTCAAGCGCTTATAGAAAATAACCGTTTATCCAAAAGCCTATGTCCAGCAAGACTATCCTTCAGAAACAAAGAGGAATTCAAGACATTATCAGATCCAGGAAAACTAGGAGCATTTGGCTCAGCAGATGAACACTAAAAGAATGGATAAATAAAATTATTTAAACAGAGGGAAACAAACAAAGAAGAAACCTTAAAACATCAAGAAGAAGGAAAGAACTCAATAAGCAAAATGATTCTGTAAATACAAGAGATATTTATTCTCTTCTTGACTTTCTTAAATTATGTTTGGGAATTGAAGCAAAAAATGTAACTTTCTCTGATATGGTTCTGAATGTATTTAGAGAAAATATTTAAGAAAATAACACTATAAATGTGAGATGGTAAAGAAACATAAAGAGAGGAAAGGTTTGTATATTTAACTTAAACTGGTAAAATGGTAACACCAGTAAGCTGTGGTAAGATGTCTGTGTGTGTGTGTGTGTGTGTGTAATGTAAATAAATTCATAACACTATAAAAAGATTAAAATGGATTTATAAAAATTGTCCAAAAATCCCACAAGAAGGCAGGAAAGAGAAAACGGAAAAATAAAAAGCAGAGAAAATGAATATAATCCAAAAATAAAACTGGCAGCTTTAAGCTGTTACATGTCAATAACCAGATTAAGTAAAAACGGGCCAAATATACCTATTAAAAGACAAAGATTGGCAAAGTGGATTAAAATACAAACCCAACTACCTGGTGTATACAAAAAACTTAGTTTATAAATAATAGTAATAATATTGGTAGTTTGAAAGTAAAATGATGGAAAGAGATATGTCATGTAAATACTAACCAAAGGAAAATAGAAGTGACTATATTCCTATTGTATAAGGTAAACTTCAGAGCAAAGACAATTGCCAGAGATAGAAAGTAACATTCTATAATAGTAAATGGATTAATCCAACAAGAATCATAGCAGTCTTAAATATGTTTGCACCAGAAAAACAGAGTATCAAAATAGTGTGGCAAAATGAATAGAACTGAAAGAAGAAGTAAAGAAATTCAAAAAGTTAGTTTGAGATTTCAACAGTCCTAACTCAATAACTAATAAAACTAGACAGAAAAGTAGCAAAGTTATTTAAAAACTTGACATTGTCAACCAATAGAATCTAATGAACAATTAATAGAACACTCCACTGAACAACAGAATACACATTCTTTTCAAATTCCCGGAGAACATCTTTTAAGTTTAAGCATATTATGGACCTGAAAACAAATCAAGACAAATTTAAAATAATCAAAATCATACAGCTTTTGTTCTCTGATCACAATGGATCATACTAGAAGTTATAATGACAGAAACATATCTAAAGGCTTGGAAACTGCATAACAAATTTTTAAATAATTCTTAGGTGAAAGAGGAAGTCATAAAATTTAAAAATACATTGAACTGAGTGAATATGAAAATACAACATAATAAAATGTGTGGGATACAGTTTAAGCACTGCTAAGAGGGAAATATAGAGCCTTAAATTCAAACCTTAAAGTAGAGGAAGTTCTCAATTTTATAATCTAGTTCACACCTTACAATTCAATAAAAAAATGAGCAAATAAAGAAAAGAGGAGAAAAATGTAATAAAAGTAAGATCTCAAATTAATGATATTGAAAGCAGAAAAACAATTTAATAATTAATGTATAAAACAATCAAAAAATAACAAAACTGACAAATCTCCAAGTCTAATTAAAAAGAGAGAAAAGATATAAGTTGTCAATATCTGGGATAACAAGGGATATCACATATGATTTTGCAGACCACAAAAGAATACTAAGGAACACTCACAAATCTAAACACATCAATTTGATAACTTGGATGAACTGGACCAATTTCGAAAAAAAAAATCTACCATAACTTACCCAATATAAAATAGATAATTTGAATGGTCCTATAACTATTAAGGAAATTAAATTAAAAATTTAAATCTCTCAGAATCAAAATCTTGAAACTCAGATGGTTTTACTGGAGAACTCTACCAAACATTACAGAAAAATTAACAGTTCTACACAGTAGCTTCCAAATAATGGAACAATTTCAAAATTATTTTATGAAGCTGTACCGCTGATAATAAATCCAGACAAAAATAACAAAAAATAAAAAGAAATTATAAGGCTATGCATGGTGGCTCATGCTTGTAATCACAGCACTTTGTGAGGCCAAGGTAGGTGGATCAACTGAGGTCAGGAGTTCGAGGCCAGCCTCGCCAACAGTTTAGAACAGAAAACCAAATATCTCATGTTCTCACTTATAAGTGGGAGCTAAAGATTGAATGGTATATGGACACAAAGACCAGAACAATAGACATCAGGGATTTCTGAGGGGAAGGTAGAAGAGGGGCAATGGGTTGAAAATTAACTCTCAGATACTGTGGTCACTACTTGGGTGATAGGATTATTCACACCAGGCACTGGTGACACATAATTTACCCATGTAACAAAGCTGTGCATGTACCCTGTGAACCTAAAATAAAAGTCTAAATAAATAAAAACAAATAGTTGACACTAAAAAAACCCTGGCACCTCTCCTCTCTTGCTTCCTCTTTGATAATGTAATCTCCACACATGCCAGCTCCCCTTTACATTCTTCCATCAGTGGAAGCAGGCTGAGGCACGCACCAAAGCAGATGTTGGTGCCATGCTTCTTGTACATCTGGCTGAACTGTGAGCAAAATAAACCTCTTTTCTTTATAAATTGTGCAACCTCAGATATTTCTTTATAGCAACTCAACTCGACTAACACATTTGTCTGAAGTCCAAATCTGCCAAAGTGAAAAACAATTACCTCTGATTCCTTCCCCAAGTTTTCATTAACTGAACTCATATTGCAGGAAGAAAAACTGAAGTCAGTTGGCACATTTGAACAGACTTGTCACAAACCGTTTTCTGCTCAGGCCCAAAGGACTTTCTCAGAAGTCATTGTGTGTTCTTCAAGCCTATTGAATTCCCTTAAAAATTATTTACTACCTGCTAAAATAATCCACATTCCCATATCTCTTTTCCTTACCAAGGGCATATAAATATCTGTACCCTATTGCATGGTATAGTAACACTGTGATTTTTCCTCTCATGCACATTAACAAATATTAATATCTTATTTCCTATTAATCTGCCTCTTGTCCATCGATTTTCAGCAAACCTTCATAAAGTAAAGGGGAAGTTTTCCTTTGGCTCCTACATGCGCATTCTTTGCTGGTGAGAATACAAAATGTTACAGCTACTTCAGACAGCAGTTTGGAAGTTTCTTACAAATATAATCTCAGTCTTATCACAAGGTACAGTGACTGTGCTTCTCATTATTTACCCAATGACTTGAAAACCTATGACCACACAAATATTTATACTTGTTTTATTCATAACTGCCAGAAACTGGAAATGACCAAGATGTAATTCAGTAGATGAATGGTTAAATAACTATGGTACATTTATATGATGGAATATTATTCAAACATGAAAACAAATTAGCCATCAAGCCATGATAAAGCATGGAGGATCCTTAAATACATATTGTTCCGTGAAAGAAAAACAGTCTAAAATGTTATACAATGTATGATTTCAAATTATGTAACATTTTGAAAACTCTGGAGACAGTAAAACTATAAATGGTCATCAGGTGTTTGGTGGAAGGAAGTGAAGGAAGAATAAATGAAGCACAGGGGATTTTTAGGAGAATGATGAAACTATTTCATTGTAATGATGGATATCTGTAATTATTCATTTGTCGAAACTTGTAGAATATACACCACTAAAAACAAACTGTTGTAAACTATGAACTTCAGTTAATGTTAATGTATCAGTATTGCTCATCAATTTTAATTAAAAAGTACCACATTACTGAAATATGTCAGCAATAGGGGAAAGGCACTGTAAGAAAGAGTATATGAGAACTCTGCACTATCTGCTTTTTCTGTAAACTGCTCTCAAAATTAAATATTATGAATTAATATAAAATGCAAGTCGCATTAGTTAGCATTGCATTCCTGAGAAGTAAGGAGTCAAATGTAGTAGAGTTACAGGGTAAATCTTCCACGTGGTCAGAACTAGGCTGCAGTAAGGAAGAATCGATACAATGCAAGAGAGGAGATGGGGGAGCTGGATTTCAAAGTAAAGATATTGAATACTTGTCAGGGGAGCTCTGTTACTTTGCTGATTTGTAGCAAAAGATAACATAAATGGAGAAGGCCTCCTTGTTTCAGATATTAACTAAAAGTTAATTAACTTCTCTGACTAGCTCATAAACAATTTTCTACACCTAAGCAATTGATTTAAGGACTTGAAGCAAAGAAAAATACCATATATGCTGTTGGTACAATTTATAGGATAGTTGATCTGGATGCCAGTGGGCAAACTTAAGAGTGTAGTATCATGTTCATCTATGAGGACTTTTAAAAAAGTCACTTAGAGTGACTTAGGCATCTGAGTAAAATACAAGCTTATGAATATAATGTATGTATTTTCTGCAAATGTTTCACCTCTAAAGGTCTCTCTTTAATTATTATATTTATTTGACACATACTAATTGTACATATTTATGGGGTACTGTGTGATATTTAGATACGTTATTCCAATAAGGAATGATCAAATTAGGATAATTAGCCTATCCATCACCTTGAACACTTATCATTTTTTTGTTTGGAACATTGAAAATACTAAAGATCTTTTTTATTAACACATGTTTTATCTTTGTCTAGCAAATGAACTGCATTTAAATCAATGTCTGTTTTTCTCTAGTCATTTTTTTAAAAAGCATGTACATATATCATTCAGAACATTTAATTACTGAGATATCTAACCAGGGTTTTTATACTAAATTGATATCATTTCTTTACTAAAATATGAAAGATGCTATTTTATTTAACCCATGTAAATAAAATAGTTAGCACTGCATTCCTGAGAAGCAAGGGGTCAAATGTAAGTTTATTGAGATTCTCCTCCAGGCTTTAAAAAACACTGAAAATTTGTCCATAGAATTGCATCTATTTTATTGGATTTTTATGAAGATTAATGAATAGCAACAAACTTTGCAAACTGTTTAACACAGTCACTGAATGCAACAGGAATTTTATATGTTGAGAATTTTGCTGGTGACATCATCATCCTCGATACCACCACCATCCTCCTCCTTATCATCATCATTTGTTAATTTCCTTTAGTTGTGTTCTATGTACACCCAGACATATAATACATTTCACATAACTACATATGTTGCTTTGTTTCTCCTGAAACAGATCATCCTTCCTTTTACACTTCGTTAACGGGTACCGTTTCAAGACTAAGAATCGTCACCTTTGAAAGATGTTACTTTGATCGTCCTAAATACTCCCAGAGCACTCCAAGTTTTCTTTCTCATATATTTTAATTATTTAATTCAATAAATTTATGCAACTACTGTCAGGCTTTTCCTTGGCACTGAAACAACAGGGATACAATTATGATCATATATACGCTTTTGAGAATTCACGGTCCTCATTAATCTCATGCACTTGAGTAATTTGTTGGTCTTCAAATTGTCTGTTCTCATAACTGGAATAAATGTTCAGTTTCAGACTAGAACATGACTTTTAGTCCTATCTCTCTCTCTCTCCCTCTTCCTCCTGCATTTACTATTTAATAGATACTTAGAAATGCTTGCTTATTAACAGAGAAATGGAAAGCATGCTACTGCCTTTCCTTTGTTGCACCTTCCCTTAAATAAAGAGAAAACACAGAGTGTCAGATCACCCTATGCCTCTCCCTTATACATCTGTTTGAGAAAGTAATATCCTGTGTATCATCCTAGGGTGAATGTTTTCCCTCAACACCTCACTAAAGAGGCATCTGCCTTTTGTTTCTATTTCCTCTGTTTTTGCTATTACAAGAACAAACTATGGAATCTGCATGAGATTCAGCCGGGTTTTCTTGTCCAACTTATGATTGTGATACGCAGCTTTCGTCTCCAGACTTGCCTTGTCTGATTTCCTCGTGTATATTTTCCTTCTGGCTTTTTAAATTAAAGTGCTAGTCTCTGGAGTTGTGTCTCTTGCCAGAAGCTGTCATCCTGTCCAAAGATAACAGCACTGTACTTACCATTACAAAAAAAGAGAAAATAGCATGAAAATGAAATAATGTTTGACCTATCAGTGTCTTTTCATTATAAAATAATAAACTCTTCAACCAATAGATCGTACCAGATATTTTGGAGTTTTTAACCCATTTCCACATTTATGCTTTCAATTCATTTTGCCGTCGTGTCAAGAATAAAAGCATATTTTAATCAACACTAATAGATTAACTCTTGGTTAAAATGGAAGTTTCATGCTGACCCAAAAAAGTATCTGTTTATGTTTCAATTTATATGTTGTAAGAGAAAGAGTTACAAAAATAAAAAATTTAAAAAACAGACTACAAAAATAAATCAGTTTTATTTTTGAACTCTGTTTTATTAAAGCTCTAATATGTTTAATTAAAGGGCATATTTTATGAACTCTGACAATATATAGAAACGAATCGTAATTGTAGACTCTTACAGGGTAAAAATCTAAATGAATACCTATTTATAGAAAATAAGATTCTACCAATTTTCCTAATTGGATGCAGAGTGTGCTATGCATATTTAGAAGTATTTTAATTGCAAACAAAGTACCAAATACATTTTACATGTCGTCGTTTGATATCCACATGCTTCTTTTGTTTAATTTTATATTCTAAATATTTCTGGATGCATAACAAGCCACATTGTCAAATGACAGGCTTAGAAGATGAAGCTATAATCTATATTACACATTAGAATGACAATGTCCGAGGATATATTTTACAATTGAGATAATGAAAACACAGAGAGACACTAAGAACTAGGTTAATTATGAAGAAAGAAAACTCAGGGATGACTTCAAGGATATTAAAAATCTGTCTTTCACAAACCAGGGAAATATTCAGAAAATAATGCAATAACTTGTCTCTGAAATCACCCTCACCTCTTTATGTCTCAGCTCTAATGAAGATCAATATTGTGTGGTTAATTTTGACAACAGTCAGAGTACTGTGAACTTAGAATTTAAGATGACAAAATCAGGACTAGAGAGTGAAATATTTTAGTATTGATGAATATTAATTAGTATGCAGGGACAAAAAAAAAATCCTGGAATATTCTAGGCAAAGACAAATGGTTACACTAGGCTACTGTGAAAGTTAGCAAAAATAAAAGATATCTTTAAAATTAGCAATAAATTAGCATTGCCAGAAATTACCTAGCGTTATGTAACCGAAGACTCTTTAATAGGCACAATTTCAGTTGTTTACCTCCACATGTAATATCAGGCAAAAATATCTGAATGATATTATCATTGACTAACAATAAGACTTCACAAAATATACAGCAGAAAATGCCCCTGACATGAAGAGTAAGCAGCGTGTGTGTGTGTGTGTGTGTCTGTGTGTGTGTGAAGAGTAAGCAGTGTGTGTGTGAAGTTTAAGCAGCGTGTGTGTGTGTGTGTGTGTGTTCTATGACCCCTGAGTTGGAGAAGAGTGAAAATTATTTCTCCAACCCTAATTAGTCAATTAAAAAATTTAGAAACTAATAGCTATTTTTCCTATTTTTACCAGAATAGAACCAGACTTGAAGACACCTAAGCAGACTAGTTGAAACCTAACAATAGCACAACCATGACTACCACTATATAGAACAATACTGACTTATGCCACAAGTCTATATTTTCAGACTGTACTGATGCTTCTGGTCATAACACGCATTAGTCAAGACAATGCTGTATCCACAAAATTCTTTATTTCATAAGATAGTCATGTTGAAAGTGACAGGTAAAAGAAAGCCATGAGTTACCACAACCGAGCTGGCATTGTAAACTTTGGCTTTGAAAGTAGAGACCAAGTTTTCAGTTCTGACTTAGTTTATTTATTATTTATTTACTTATTTTGAGACAGAGTGAGACTCTGTCTCCCTGGCTGGAGTGCAGTGGCATGATCGTGGCTCACTGCAACCTTCACCTCCTGGGTTCAAGCAATTCTCCCTGCCTCAAACTCCCAAGTAGCTTAGCTGAGATTACAGGCACCCGCCACCACACCCGGCTAATTTTTTTGTATTTTAATAGAGATGGGGTTTCCGCATGTTGGCCAGACTGGTCTTGAACTCCTGACCTCCAGTGTTCTGCCTGCTTCGGCTTCCCAAGTGCTGGGATTACAGGCACGAGCTATGGAGCCAGGCCTCAGTTTTGACTTTGTTTCATGTTAGTTCTGTCAAGTTGGAAAATCTGCTTAAGTCTACCTTGGATATAGTATTCCTCATAAAATGGAGATAATAATAGTCATCCTCACAAAATTGTCTAAAAAAATATTGAGATAAAGTATGTTGTTTATGATATCTCTGGCCTGGTGAGTTTCTATACAAGTTAGATAATATTAATATTATTTTATTAGTACAATGAATAGCCTGGGCAGTCCATATCTATTCCCTGCACCCCTACTGTATTCTCCAATTGTATACACACATAAAAGGAATACAATGTAATAATAGTACTTCAAGACACCAGTTAGCATGGAAATATAGAGCAACTTCTGGCGTGGGATCTGCGGCCATGAATTTGAACCTTTAGTAGGTGTTCCTATGACATGTATAGATCAATCTACTCTCATTCCAGCCTTCTCAGATGCCCACCTTCAGCACCTGATCAGAACAAGCTCAAGACAGCACATACAGCCTTATTGTTGACCTAATTCATACAAAATATGGATTCCTCCTACTTGAATTCGTATTCATATCTTGATACTGAGCATCTGTCCTTGGAATGCTAAAAATCCATTTTCCTTTTACAAATAGTGCTGGTAATATTATCAGCAAATTAAAAGCTGACATTCTATGTGGAAATAACCAGAAAAGAATACTGGTCTTATCATCTTTATATTATCTATTTGAATCAATTTGGATATATGTGGATTTAAGACAACATTCACCACTCTCCATGTCTTCAAAAAATAAAGATCAAGTTGGAGGTGCAAGCCCAGAGACCAGATTTAAGCCATGACAGTGGAAAGGTATTTGTTTTCTTGCTTTTTCACTTTCTCAGCCCAGTTTCAATCACCTGAGAGTCAGTCTCTCTTCTTGTTTTTCTTTTCCTCCTGCAATGATCAACGAAACTGGTGTAACGTCTTAGGTTTTTACGAAGAATTTTTTCTTATCTTGTCTTTTGACTAAATATCTGTGTTTTCTTATAACAAAAAGCTGTTTGGGGACATGGTCGTCTACATAGCATTTCTAACCCTAGCCAAAATAAACTCCTCTATGTGATGCGGCAACTCATCATCAATTTATCAGTTGGGTTTTGGAGTAATTGCTCCGTAGTATCATTTTGGACTTGTTCTCCTAAAATGCATGGCCTTAGGAGTTACACAGACTGATTTCTAATTGTGCCAGTTTATGCAACAATCATTTCCTAATTGATTGGTATATGTTAGTTATTAAGACAGGTGCTTGGATCATGAGATCCTATAAGGCTTAATTTCTGCCGTCAATGGAGTTAGTGAATGGGTTACGCTGAAAATCATCAAACTTACCCTGTTTTATAGGTACTAAAATAAACATACATGGTGTTGTGGAAACACAGAAGTTGGCCGTCTATATCATGTGGAATGATGATGGTTAGGGAAAATTATTCTCCGAGATACTATTTAATTCTATTTTGAAGGACAAACACACACCAAAAAAAAAATACAAAACAAGAAAACAAAAACCAAGAGCTATAAGCAGAGATGGTGAGAACAAAAACTCATTCTAAGCACAGAGACTGGTGTTTCCTACCCTGACCTGTCCTAACCTTAGTAACTTTAGGCATGCTTACTAAACTGCTCTAGGTTTCACTCACCTGGAAAACGGTAAATAAAACATTTAACTCATATTATTTTACTAATTTGAGCCAAATATAAAGTTTCTGCTTCTGGGGCTGAAATTTGAGATTAAATCAAGAAATGCCAGATGCTTTGTTGTTTTTTTTTTCTTTTTGCAACAAATTACATTTGTGTATTATGTCTTACTGTTAATCGTTACTAATCCCTTTAATATCCACTTAAGACTCTTAAATCATACACTGGCATATTTTCCCCAAGACAAGAGAAAGCCATTTAATGCTAGATTTGAGAAACTTTACCTGGGAATCAACTTAGAGTAACAGATGTAAACCAAATGTCTATTATAATTTCATTGCTGAGAGTTGGAATTTAGTATACTTCAAAATTTCCTAAAGGCAGCAAATAGCCAACATTTTAAGAGACAAATTCATTTTCTACTCTTTCCTACACTCAATGAAAGCTATGGCCTGGTACTTTCTTTAGATCATAATTTAGATGTCAGTCTTTACTGCTCTAAAATAGTGGCCCTGGAGTTTTAGCTCTACTTAAGATCAGCTTCCAAATGTTATAAAAAAAAATAGCTATGAAATCAGAAACCCCTTAGTAATTCTACTGGCTCACAGCAGGAACACTTGAAAAGCCACTCAATAAAGAAAAGAAATAAAATGTACAAGGTTCAGAAGACAATGCCAAAATGAAGTTGAAATGGTTAGAAATATCGTTTTGTATCATTTCTTCCTTATCCCTTTTGTGACATTTTAATGAAAAGTATATTTAAAAATCTAAATTATATTACATGAAACATTGCAACTGATTTTCAAGATATTTATCCCGAGCAATTTCCTATTGATTCATGGCTGTGATCTAGAATAGAGAGCTGCCCACACAAGTGTGGCCAATTAGATGCTTTCTCTAAATGCTATGATTCATATTCCTGGAACAGGGCTCTTCCCATCCCCGTTTGGAGAATGTTCTAGAATTTCTTCCTGATTTTATCATGAGAAATGGCATATTCATCAAGCCACTGCTGTGTCTTGGATTGCCCTGTCATTTTCAGAAGGCAATCATGTTAAAAGAAGGAAACAACCCTCCTTTGATTGAGGGCAGAGACTAAATAGGAATAAATCAAAGTCCAGCAACCTTTCACCTCATAAGTAGATATTTTTTAACAAAGTTAAACAGGAAGTGAGAGTTGAGGTCAGTATTAAATGCAGAATCTGCCTGTCTTGGGATATCTTTTATAAGAAATTGCAAACTAATGAATTGGCTGCATCTAAGGGTGACAATGTTTTTCTATATAGTAGTTAATTTGTTCATTAGCACTAAAATAATATGTTTTGCAATTTCTGGTAAAAAAAAAAGGATCCAAAATTTGTATCAGAACTTCATAAATTCTTATATTTCACAAGAGCAGAGGAAAGAATAGCACATAAGTAAGGTAAATAAAACAAAAACAAAGAGCTTGGCATGGCAGGGGGAAGATAAAAGGTCAAGTGCTTTTAAGAATTTTAAAATAGGCAAAAATAATTTTTTTTCTTTTACAACATTGCTTTTTTATGTAACAGTTTTCCAACTAAATTATTGTTCATCTTATATTTAGATAGACTGCTTGGCATGTTGTGATTGACACTTTTGGCAAGGGGCTGAAGATTACATCTGAAGCAATACTAGTGATGAGATATAATGGAGATGGAATCCTAAGATAATGCAGTTTAACTGATGGATTTTTCATATATTGTAGAAACACTTTTTGAAAGGAGAAAATAAAATCTGTAGCTATTAATACCAGCCAGATTGAAGTTACTCCAAGATAGAAATCAAATTTGTGAGCTATCAGTGGTAGAGATCATTATTGAGAATTTTCTTAAAGTTTGTTAAAGAGGCAATTTTACGTATAGCGTGATGAACTATGTGGTGCACTTTTAGATAAAAACATACAGCTTATTGAGCACTTAAAATAGCATTTACTCCGGAAGTTACTCTTGAAGGATATGCGCATGCAATAGGACACAGTATGTCTCCTCAAAGATTTCATTTGGGAAACCAGGAATAAATATTTCACATATTAAACTAATGATACTTACACAAAGCAAAAATATCAAATATTTATTTGATAAATTATGAAAACAAATCATACATAAAGTAATTTCACACTAAGGGATATTATTTGAACCCAGAAAAGGAATTCAATATAAATTGCTTCTCACATGATATTTATAGACTTCAACTAAGTGCAAACATGTCCTCAGAGGTTTCCAGAGAATGTATCATATTCTCTGTAATTTTCTGTTAATCTATTAACTTTTCTAATAGATTTTGTTTTCTTGGGCAGGAATTATATCTTAATAACTGTTAGTGTCCCACATTTATAACCCTGTACTTGATATATAAAAGGCCTTGAATAAATGATTTGATAAATAAATGAATGACAGTATTTCATGCAGGCAGAAGAAGGGGGGACCATGTTATGGCAATTACTAGTTGATTTTGTCAAAGACCATGCAAAACGTGACATCAAATGATGACAGAGACCTGAGGAGCATTCTTGCTTGGTTGTCCTCTCTTAAAGAGAAATGACAATGCATTCCAGGTTAGAACAATAGCATGAAGAAGGCATGGCTCTGAGAAAACTGGTATAGATATTGTGGATCAAAGAAATACTAGCTATCATAGTTCTCCCCTACTCTTGAATGGTTAAAAATGGAATACTCTAGAGTGTTGGAATACCCCAGAGTCTTGTATCTTGCAGATAATGAAGATTCCTATTTTGCTGAGCATATTTGGACTGATGGGTGACAATAATTGTAAACTGGCATTGGGAAACAAACAGATTTCAGGGTCTCTATCATTGCTCTGACAATCTTTGGCATGGGATAAGTTATAGGTGAAGCACATATAATTTCCAGAAGAAGTAAGTGCAGCCCAGCAAGTTGAAAAAAGCTCTAGATTAAGACTGAGGAGACCTGTGGCCTAGAATCGATTCTGCCTTCAGCAAGTATGGAGACCAAAGCAACTCCATCTTGGATGCTAATCTGCCATGTTGACTTCTGATTAGACCCAGTTACAAGAAGGCCTCTAAACTTTCCAGTTTACCTGTTGTTCCTTTTGTAACAGCAGGTATTTACCATAAATCTTGCCCTTACATCAAACAACCTTGATGTTATTGCACTTCAGTTGTCCTACACATCCCTTTTCAACCACCCTTCCACTGTAGTAGAAAAAAGCCCTGGGTCTGGGGGTTAAATGGTGCAGGGATCCACCACCCTATCTCATTGCTGCCCGAGACTCAGTCACAGCTTCTCTCAAAAAATCCCTGTTAAATGTTTTTTTTTCCTAAAATACTGGGAAAGAAAGAAAAATAAAATAATTTAAAAATTGGATTTCTCACCTTCTTCCTTTAGCTTCTTAGCTTCCTCAAACTTTGGGAATAGGTTTGCATAGACCTGTTCATCTTGAAACAGCAGCTATATAACTCAGTTTCTTTGCTTTCAGCATGCAAGATGGTGAGTTCACTATCCCTTTTAGATAGAATACAAATTGCTCTGTGACTCTTTGACTCTGATGATTCCTGTGGTTGTGAGAAAGGAGGGAAGTGGAATTCTGTGAGGTGGACTGGTCTGTCTACTCTTTCCTGGAGACACTTTATGTCATCAAATAGTACAGAGGAATTGGCAGGTGTAAGTGTGATACATTAGTTAATAGCATTGATTTTAGAACAAAAAAATCTGGCTTCTGCTCTCCAATATGCAGCCATTCTTAGTAGTAGCTGCCAAAGCTTCTGTACAGTGGGCATAGAAAAACTGACCTTTCTGGGCTGTCAGTATAAAATAGGTTCATAACATAACTTCCTAGACATCTTATGACTACTTCTAGGAATATAAAAATATCTCATTTTAATCCTCTTAAAATGATGAAAGAAATTATAACAAAGTATGTATGGTGGAGACAAGAAGGAAGTCCTCTTTTTTCTTTTCCAAAAGTAGTAATGAGTAAAGACTCAGAGGGTGAAACTGATTTCTTGAATCCAAGTTTTGGTGTTCCTTTTTACATTCTTGTCTATCAATAAATCATTAGAGGGAGCAGAGAGTATAGAAAAAGTGTGACTTTCTGATTATGCTGGAAAAAAAAATCTGAAGCTCAGACAAACTTTTAAGGTTATTACTATCCCTTTTTTGTTATTACTAACAGAAACGAGTGAATCCAACCTTTGCAATCTCTTTCTTCTACCTATATTTAAAGTTGTTCTGATTACCTCCTCTACTTAATCAACCCCAGTTCACTTCCCATTACAAATCAGAACAAAATTCAAACTCTTCTCTTATCTGAAAAGGCTTTGCCAGATGGGACCTCTGGCTTTTTCTAGGTCCCACTGCCACCATGTCTCCCTTTCCCACAGAAGCCTCACTCATCTTGGAAACTGTTTCTCTAATGTGCTAAGCCAGATCTTATCCCAGAGTGTTTGTAGCTGTGCCTCTGGTCTGGAAGATTTCTCTCAGACCTCTGCATTATAAGTACCCATTCATCATTTAAGCTGCAATTCAAATGTCACTTTTATGAAGATGCCTTCCTGACTCTCTGCGCTGAAGCAGCCTCATATCCTGGACGTTTTTTCAGTTCATCACCTGGTGGTATTCTGTTCTTAGCACTTTCTATTTTCTGAGGGACATTTGCCTGATTGATTCCTTTGTTTGTTGACTAGTTTATTTTATGTCTTTCCCACCAGATGTCAAGCTCTCTGGAGACAGGGGTCTTGTCTAATTTATTCACTGCTATAGGTGAGGTGCCTTGAACAGTTTGTGGCACATAGTGTGTATTCAATTAATATTTGTCAAATAAATACATGAGTAGCTGGATGCTCATTTTAGTACTGGACCTTGTTTCCGAGGTGGAGAATGTGGGCCCTTTTGGCCTAGCCTTGGGCCCACTTCTTTGATCATATCTGGGAAACAGAAGGAATTGGGCCTTTGGTTTAAGGGTGGTTCACTTCCCGGCTGCAAAGTAGCATTATCTGTGGAGCTTTTGAAAACAGATACCAGTGCTTCATCCACTAACTAAATCAAAATCTCTGTGGATGGAGCTTGAACATTGAATAAAACAAGCGAAAGGAATAATCACAATAAACTCAGTGTTTTTAACATGCAATTAGATCTGACAACTACTGCACTTGCTTACCTTACTCACCCCCAGAAAAGCTGTAAAATAACCTGCTTTGAAAATTCCATGAAATGATGTTTGGAAATGAAGTTTTAAGGTTTGCAATTTGTAATCCATAGGAATCCGCAAAGAATAAAAGACTGGACAAGATGTGGTTTCTTAATTAATAAAAGAGAGAGAAGAGTCTGAAATCAGACCTCGATTGAGTTGACTTATCCCCTTCAGTTATCCTGTCCTTCACTTTGTTACATCATTTATTAAATCTTTGGGTTCTTTGCAGCTGGTCATCGTTCTATGATCTGTGTATTATTTGTTCTTCTTCTGGCTTTCTCTAAGGATTGCTGGAGTTCCCCTTATTAAGCATTTATATACCAGTTAGAGCTACTTGGATGACTATAGCATTGTGCTCTACCGTACTTCATGCAGAAAAACACTGGTATGATTTGCATAGAAGTTGTGTGACATTGCTGAAAGAGCCTGATTGCTTGAAGCAGCTATGGCAGAGACCAATGAAAGAATCAAGTGCAATTAAACTTCAGAAACAAAGGCAGGTGACTACCAATTTATGCAGATGTTGAAAGAAATTATTTTATTATCTCTCTAACAGGCTATCCCTCAAAGTTTCCAATCCCATGAATCCTGTTCTACATGAATGTATACACATTGCTTTATATCGACATTTGAAGGTAGAATTAGTTACATCTACATATTAATCAATCTAGATGCAATGGGCCACTGTAATTACCTAACATTTGGAATCCAAATTTTGCTGATTAGAATTCTGAAATGATGATTTATTAGACGAGCATAATAATTCCAA
Source organism: Cacajao melanocephalus (assembly GCA_963573385.1). Taxonomy (NCBI): domain Eukaryota; kingdom Metazoa; phylum Chordata; class Mammalia; order Primates; family Pitheciidae; genus Cacajao; species Cacajao melanocephalus. Next base: position 165,200 of record CAUYLG010006149.1, on the reverse strand, counting down.
ATGATTTCCTCAGGAGAATCCTCCCATTATTAATTATTAGCTAAAGTTGCTCCCAAAGAGCTCCCTGAAGGAGGCTGAAAAAAAAAGCAAAAACTGCATAAAGAAGCAGAGAAAGATATATTGACATAATTGTAGTTAATGTGCTATGCATCATGACCCAAGAGTCCTTTTTATGTCTGTTATTAAAACAGAAAAGAGATAATTTAATTTTAAATATCCATGAGAAAAATTATAAAGCAGAAAACTGCAAACAGATATTGTCAGGCATGACATCTTGTCTCTTTTGTGACATGAACCTGTTTAGATGCTGACTTTCTCTTGCTCCTGCTGTGACTTTTTCCCAATGGTTCTTTGACTATGTTACTTAAAATTAGATAGGCGTGATTAATTTGTCTCTACTCTGCTCTGAAAAGACACACTGCGTAGGGGCTTTGATCTGATCACACAGGGAGGTCTCCTTATGGTCCAGCTATACTGGGTTGGAATCAGAGCAAAGGCTCATGTGATTATCTGTGTCATTGTTAATTGAGCACAAATGTCAGTATTCATTAGGAACAAACGATGTGGTATTGCAGCTGTGGCTTAACTTTTTCATTAACTGTATAACATTAAGTGGTAACTGTAATACCAAAATCACTGAACAAATTCATGGAAAGAAGCATATTGTAGTTTTATGTCATTCCGTCTTTTCAAAGGCGTAAGTATGGACAGAGGGCTAAAAAAATTACCAGAACGCCATCTGGCATTATTAAGTAGCCATTTGAATATAATTAGTTTATGATTATGTCTTTTGCAAGAAATACACCTGCAATTAACACAATTCAAATCATGGTTGGTAATTTGGACGTTTCACTCTTATTGAAAATCATCCTGGTTTTCTGGGCATTTGAGACCCTTATGCACATGGGCCTCTTCCATCCCTAATTTACTCCCAAAGATTTTGTGAAAGATTTGTAAGCCTGTCTTGTACAACTGTACCTGTCTCTACCATTTACTCTCACCTGTAATATCAGTGGCAGAGATGAGCTGCTTTGAAGAATTGCCCTGTAAGCCTGTGATTTGGCAAATTTAAAGGAAGCACTCTTTTTGATGACAGCAATGAATGATACAAGCCCCTAAGTATAGGGATGTGCCTGGGCTATCAGGTGAAATCTATCTCCCCAGGAACAACATAAGACAAGGTATGTGATATGCTCTTTTAAAATGTTTTTATGTCGAATGTTTCAGTTGGATTATAAAAATGAAAATAAACATTGCATCCAGTTCTAAACTCAGCTTGAAGTCACAGCAATAAAATGAATGGGCTCTGGGGTAAGTGGAGGTGGGGTGGGGAAGTGAGACTTAAAGATCCCTTGCGCTGGAGGGAAAAAGATGTCACACAGATTCTGTCTGTGAAGGGATGTAAAACTAGATAACTTTGAAGATCGCCTTCAAATGTCCAAGTACTCAAAATGGAAAAAGCAAAGCTTTCTTGTAACTCAGCCTGAATTTTAATTAGAAGTATTCCTTTCCAAAAAGACAAATTAAGCTGCCTAAAAGCTTGGGGTGAGGTTTGGTGGGGGCATGGAGTGAACCCTGGTAAGTCAGCAAAGAGGGTGGGTATTTGTGACTGTGTTGGATTTCTTGGCCTGAAGAAGTGGTTTTAGGAGAGACTGCCTACCCTATCCTCCAAAGGAAGAAGAGGAATTAGACATAAAGAAATCACAAGTATTCTATAGAGTATCAATTTCTGGCTTGTTTGAATTAGTTTAAGAAACTGAATATCAAATGAAGTCATTGGAGTTAGAAAAGAAAAAATGAAAAAGAAAGAAGAAAGGAGAAGGGAGGAGGGAAGGGCAGAAGAAGAGAGGAAAGAGAATAGGAAAGAGAGAAAAAGAAGGATAAAGAAAGCATTTCCGGTTTAACCCCAAAATAGAGGTGCCTCACTATATTCAGTCTTCCAATAAGTCTTCTTTAAATATCTTTAGCCCCACACATTGAGCTTGGTGACACGTTTAGCTTGGTCACCATAAATGATGGATAATATGTACAAAGTCCCAGACTGAAGAAAGAACTAGTCAATTCTGTCTCTATGAGTTTAGATCACAGAGGGGAGATCTGGGCTGCAGTCTTCAGTAGGCATGCAGATTCTATTTGATGACACCAGTGTGAGCAAGAGTTTTAGAGAGTGGGATGGAGAGGAGAGACCACACAAACTCTGTGAAAGGCTAATGTTTAAAGTGTGTGAGAAGATGATCTTGAAAGAGCTAGAGACGGAGAAAGTAGGGATAGGGATGTAAGAGAAAAACAAGAAACAAGCAACTTATAAACGGCGGAAATTAATAGATGAATGATCAGAGATTATAAACAGGTTAAATGCACTGAAGACTGACAAATACTGAGTTTTATAATATAGTATCACTGTGGATTGCCTGTTTGGGGGCTTTATCTCTTTAAAAAGCATTATTTACTAGAGAGAGAAATTCCTAAAAGTGAGTAAAATGTAGAACTTCAGTGTAGTTACCACAATTTCAACATCAGAGATGATCTTACCAATATTGAGAGGCCTGTTTTTTGGAAATATGACATTGAACAAGATTGTTTAATTTTATGTCTTTTCAGTGTTGTGTCAATAATAACAATGATATAATAATTATCACTACTTGCCATTTTTTAATGTGGCATAAAACTGATACTGAGAGAATTTTTACTTGCTGAGAATGCCTCAGATGCTGAGTTTTGTGTAGGCATAGAGACCAGATTATCGTGAAAAATCTGGATATGGCTTGAACTGCTTTGGTTTCAACTCTGACTCTACCAAACACTCACTCTGTTACCTTAGGTTGTTTTTTAAAGAATGACAAGAGCAGGAAAATCCGGTGAAGCAGATCGAAAAGGAGCAAGAGACAATAAAGTCTCCACCCCATAGAATTTTTTTGAGAATGAAAGAAAGAAAAATACATGGAATATATTTAAAACAGTGCTTAATATAAAAAGCACTCGATACAGGTTGACTTGCATGATTATTATTTAGTTATAACAATTTCATAAAAATTATATCACTATTCACAGTCTGTAGAAAAGAAAACTGGAGCATAGAGAAAAAATTAACTCATGTAAAGTAAACACAATTTGTGTGTGATTGTGGCAAGATTAGAATCTGAATCTCTCTAAAATTCATACTTCTCCCGACAATTTGAAATTGTGTTCTGTAGTATCTTGCTTATACATTGGAGAATGAGCTTATACATTGGAGAATGAGCTTATACAATGGAGAATGGACTTCAGATGTCCTCTATGTGTAGAATTAAAGAGAAGGTAGATGGGAGGATTCAAAGGAAATTGAAAAAGAAAGGCTCTAGTTTCACTTCTTTGAAGTTTCCATTTTCTGTCATGTAAACTAGGTTCCTAGGTAAGATTTCCTATAAAAAGCATTCTGTTGCTAAAAATAATAATAACAGTTTTCTCATGGAAATACTAATAATAAACTATATTCCCTAAGCCCTTCTTTACCTTCCCCCCAAAAATAATTAAAAGTTCAATTAGATAATACTGCCAGCTTATCAATTGAATAGTGTCAGGATTCTCAGATAAAAATGATGCAAAATCCTCTGCAATTTTATCCACACTGGGCTACTCTATGACTTCGCTTCAAAAGAAGGAACCTCTCAGCATGTAAAGGGTTAGTTCAGACTCTTATGGTGTAAACAAAGCAAACTCTTTTGAAAATTTATCCACATAGTGGCCTTCATTGATTTCTCCCTGATACTCTAGAAATAACATTAAGATATTTTTGCAAGGCTTTTGGGAAAAATCTGTTAGAATTAGGCTAGATATATCATTTGTGTGTTTGTGTGTTTTGTTTTGTTTTGTTGTGAGACAGGGTTTTGATCTGTGCCCAGTCTGGAGTGCAGTGGTTGATTTATTGCAGTCTTGATCCCTGGGCTCAAGTGATCCTTCCACCTTCACCTCCTGAGTAGCTGGGACTGCAAGCTTGTGCAATTACTCCTGGCTAAAAAATAAAATAAATAAAATAAAATAAAAAGATTGTAGAGATAGGGTCTTACTATGTTGCCCAGTCTGGTCTTGAATTCCTGATCTCTAGCAATCTTCATACCTCGGCCTCCCAAAGTGCTGGGACTACAGCTGTGAGCCATCATGTCCAGCCAGAATTAGGCTAGATATATTCTTTTCAATTCTTGTTCACAAGAATTAATATGCTGCTCCTTTGTACTCCCAAGCATAATAATATTTCTTTTACAATAAGCCTTTTTGTGATACCTTTTATGTATAAGGTCGTATGCTACTCAATGAGGTACTTATTTTAATTCATACTTTGTAAAGTCAGAAAGTGTAGAAACGAACCTCAGAAATAAAAAGCAAATGTGGCATTCAAAACCAGATATTTCATATCTTAAGGTCATTGCTCAGACTCTCCATTCTTGTCATACACTTTCGGCCTTCTCTCTACTTTCTCCCGTGTGGCACTACATTTAGTTCAAGTGCCAGAAAAGGCCAGTATATTTACACATTCTCTTAATTTGAAGCATTAAGTGTTAAGAATGTTTGTAAACGTTCATACAAGTTTTCCCAGATGTTAAGCCTCTCCCTATATATGTGTTTGTGATACCTTGAGTCAGATGACAACCAAGAGAAGCTACAATGCTATGCATGCCCAAATCTGAGCAGTCATCTTGCTTGCATTTAAGATTCTGTATCCTTGCAAAAAGCAAACAAACAAGCAAACAGACAACAACAACGAAACCTTGATGTGGATCAGTTGTCTCTTCCTTGAATTCTATAACCCACCAAAAGTGCTTCAGGAAGACAAATAAGTAAACAGGTCATCTCAAAAAACTATGATGAAGGAGATAACAGGGATATTTATAAAGCTTTATTGAAATAAGAAAAAAAAAGGAGTAACTGCATGAATAACCAAGAAGACTCTTCAGAGGAAACAACGTTAAAAACAGGTCTTAAATTTTAAACTGGTAATTCCCAGAAAAGAAAAAAAAGGAGAGAATTTCAGATGGAGAAAAAGCATATGAAAACCAGTGAAGTATATGTCAGCATATTTTGCTGGAGAACAAATGAACAGTTCTGGAAGAATAGCAAAGTGGTCTCAAGGTAGTTATGGCAAGAGATAAAGCTGAAAGCATAGCTTGGAATCAAATTTTGAAGAGTCGTTAATGCCAAGTTAAGATGTTGACACTTCATTCTGTAGGAAGTAGACAAACCTCCTAGTGTTTCAAGAATGAGCCAGCCATGATTAGATTGATTTGCAAAGATAAATCTGGCTGTGTGTGGAAGATGGATCAGAATAGAAGGAGAAAAGAAGGAAGAGAAAAATGATCAAGTTTTCCTCTTGAAAGCGAAGTGCCATACTCATTGGGTTAAATATTGATTTATATCCTTGAGCCCTGTCTTGTAGCTCTTAACACTCATGCTAGCTTAAATGTGAACACTTCTTTGAAAATGAAAGGCTTTTAGATTGCTTGTTATGTGTCTTAAAGAAATAAAAGCTAATTTATAAAAATAAACAATCCTTAGAATACTTGAAAATTCAAATGCTTTGATGAGACTCATGGATAAATTCATAAGCAATGCACAGGAAATCAAAATTGTTAATATCCGTAGAGGAGCTTCACAAGACTGCTCCACAATTAAACTTAAGGATTGATCTGTGTGGGACTGCTAGTATGAATTAGCAGCAAGGCAAAGTTACCTACCCAGTATTTTGTATCCAAGCTTCTACTAAATTAATGGCCAAAGATGGGCAAAAATGTCAAGAACAGACTTCATAATTATAAATTAGAAGATCCATTAGAAGATAAGGAGCCTTGTCTTTATAATAGAATAAATCTGTGCACTGTGGCTCACACTTATGATCCTAGCCATTGGGAGACCAAAGCTAGAGGATTATTTAAGGCCAGGGGTTTGAGAGTAGGCTGGGCAACAAAATGAGACAGCATTTCTACAAAGAATTTAAAAAGTTAGCTGGGCATGATGGTGTGTAACTGTAATCCAACCTACTTGAAAGGCTGAGTGGGGAAGATTGCTTAAGCCCAGAAGTTCAAGGCTGCAATAAGCTATAACAGTGCCAGGGCTTTCCAGCCTGGGCAACAGAGCGAGGCCTTGTCTCAATAAATAAAATAAAATAAAATAAAATAAAATAAAATAAGGAATCTTTAAGGTATTAAAATACTCACATGCTAAGAGAAGTTACGAACATGGCTTTTTCTGGACCAGCAGGTACATATACAGGTGTTACCACTTCCCAGGGCTGCTAATTTGTCTGAATTCACTGCTTTCTGTCTGTATAAGCTTTGTGAATATAAGGCTTATTAACTTAGATTTCTTCTTCTTTCTAGGATTTGCATTGTTTTTACCCTGTTCAGCCAAAACATCAAGGGTTTTTGTCTGCATCACTAAAATGGTTCAGTTGCATATTAATAATTTTCATGTGTCATGTTACATCTATTACATGAAGCACCCAGCTTTGTTTGTGTTGGGTGCTTCATGTCTACCTTTTGCTGTCTACTTTATCTTCTCTATCCATTTTAAGTTCCTGACACCTCTTGGACTTCCTAGAAAGCCTCTCCCATTCATTCAAGTCCTCTCCAATGAGGCTTTTCTTTGCACCAAAAATAACAACAAATTGATGACTGTACGATCAAATCTGTTTGTAATTATTTGATATCTTCTCATCACTCTTAACAACAATAAGCATAAATGTCCCTTACCTTGAGGAATATTTGTAGGAATTTGCCCTACAAATGAGTCTCTCTAATTCAATGTTAGTTTTCTCTTCCCTGTAATCTAGTTTCATGGATTCTCTTTTTTTTAACAACGATACCTTCTGTTACAGGAGCTCTATACATCCCATTTTCTGTCTTAAACCCTCTTTTCTTCTTTTTTTTTTTTGGTTTGTTTTTCTTTTTTTGTCTAAATACATCTTACTTGTCTTTTGATATCAGATGAAATGTTACATTTTTGTTTGTTTTCACTAAAAGAATTTTATAATCTCCTACCATTGTTCAAAGCTTCCCTCTATGGATTATACTGACCATGCATGCCTCTTCTGGGGTGTAACATGGTGTAATTCCTGAAATTTGGTGAATTGGGAAATGTTTGTTTTCTCCTCAAGACCATAAATTTCACAAGGGCAGGGAGAGGTTCTGCTTCTGCTCTCATGACCTTTTTCCTGTTTATCTACTCAGGGGCTTGCACAGTATCTGACATAAATTAAATATTCATGAAATTATAGTTGAATTTTTTAGAAAAATGTATAAATAAATGAATTGAAGGCTGCTAGATTTGAAGTCTTAACTGTATTCTGGCTTTATACCTTACCAATTGTGTGACTTTGACTAAGTAAGTGATTTTCTCTGTTTTTCACTATCCTTTGATGTAAAACAGGAATATAATACCAGTATTTAGTGTAAATGACTAAATATAGAGAATAAGATAAAACAAACCAAGAGTAGGGGAACAAACCAACAACCTAGCACCTGCAAACCAGTAGTTACTCAGGATGATAGCTCAGGCTCATCAGAAGAAGGTGTTCAGATGCACTGAGAAGGCTAGATGTTTATTAGGGATTACTACATGAAAAAAAAAGGGGGAAGAAAACAGGATTGGGTGGCAAAAGAAGTCAAACTGTAATGCAAGTCTGACAAAACCTAAACCAGCCCAGTGCTGTGCTACAATAAACCAAAATTGCTTGACCTTTATACCCTGATTCACTCAGTCAGTGGACATGGGCAGCTCAGAAGGGTGTGAGCTCTGTGGAGCAGCTTCTAGGAGTTGGGGCTGGCCCCGATGGAGCTGAGCATACTCCCAGCTGCTAAGCAGCAAATCCTTCATTGAGGTGAGGTCTGCCCAGCTCATCTCAGCGTCCACACTCTCACTCAGCACTTTCACTCATGTGATTCTTGAGTCAGTCCATCAGTCACTCTTATGAAAGGCCCACATGGGCTTCACAGATCCTGAATTGTACAAAGACTCAAAATGAGCAATCACAAGTACTGTTATTAAATCTTTCCTTAGCAACCACACAAGTGCCCAAGAGACACAGAAGGAAATGATGGATGCAGAGAAGAAGGAATTAGAGAGAAAACTATCAATTAATCTCAGGCTGGGACGCATATAGCCTAGTGGGAAGTGAATGGGTCTGCCTGTGAGGAGACTGGGAGGTCTACTTGACTGAAGCACCAAACGTGATTATTTACATTTACCAGGCACTTTCTACATGTCCGTGCTTCTGAAATTTGACCAGTATATAAATGAACTCATTTCAAAGGAAGGAAAAAATAAAGAATGCATACTGATTTAAATAAACTTTACTGTAAGTTTACACAATCACATAGAACTAGTGAGAAACTTCATAGGCTTACATCTAATAAGCAACTATAAAACACAAATTTATAATGAAATACACAAAAACTATACATTAATAAAACTCACATTAACAATCATGAATTTTTCTTGATAAATGATATTGTTTTGCAGAAGTCAAGTCTTTTCTTGCCATGAGATTGCTACAGCACAGGACCTTTTGCAATTGAAATGTCAATTCTATCATGTATACTGGGGGAATCAAATCTCTGATCATTTCTTTGTATTATAGTATGGTAAGATATAATTTGACCTTCATTTGACACATGCATGTTACTCGTGTAGTGTAGAATTTCTACAGTTCTTTCTTCATTAATGCTTAACAATTAAAACAGTACTGTTACTGACAATTGTATCAGCTGTAGTGCACATATGAGTCCCAAAGTTTTATGGAAATATTTTGTTTATAATCAGCCATCCAGATGATCAATAACATGCAGACATTAATATTTTCCAAGTTGTCTTTTGAAATGAAGATAATTTTGAATTAATTTCTTGGAATAGTTTCTTTAGAATCTGTGGCATCTATTGCTGGTGGTATCCAATATCTATTCTCTCCTTCAGCTTTGATTGTGGTCACACTTTTCAACTTGGTGCATTGCTGCCCATATAACAGGGTATGTTTCCCAGTGGTTCTTGTATGTAGATGAGGCCATGGGCTCCCAAGAAAGAGATCTCCAGAAGTTTTGTGAGATACAGACACCAATAATATTTAAAAAGAAGCTACTAGGCATAACTTTATCTTTTTTCTCCACTCTGCTACCTGGACCTGGAATCCGGTGGCTGGTGTGCTGGAAGCTATTTTGGATTGTGAGGCCAAGGAGTAAACAAGAGATGTTTGAGTTGAAAGTTGTGATTCCCATGAACTCTCATGACCATGGAGCACCACACACATCTTGGCTTTAATTTACATGAGAAACAAACACAAATTTGTCTCACTAGGCAAATATTTTTTAAGTCTCTTTAAAAGCCATAGTCCAGATATAAAAGTATGATATTGACTAGTTGAACTTACATCATATTCTCCATGATATTCTTCAACATCTGTATTCTCTTCACTTTATTCACATGAAAGATAGATGAGGAGTTATGCTACAGAGTTGGGATCAAAAGCCAGGTTTTTGTCACCTATTAGCAGTGAAACCTTGAGGAAGCTGCTTAATTTCTCTAAGTACTAGTCTCTTGATCTGTAATATGTGTATAAAGATATCATAAGAGTGTTGCGAGGATTAAATACAATCATGCAGATAAAATGGTCATCAGACTAATTGACATAAATTAAATAAATAATGACTTGAAATTGATAATAATATTGATGATGCTAGTGATGATTTCTGAATAAACAGAGTTAGTTACCTCTCATCACACTTTACAACTATCCCAAATATGGACAAAATGTGTAAGAAACAAGATGGACAATTTTTCAAAGAGTTCTAAAGGAATGCTACAGAAACTCTATACATATTTCAAGAATAAGCAGTTTGAGGTTTTAATGAATTTTAATATAAACCTATGATCTTTCTATTTATACAAAAGAAGATATAAATTCCTTTCAGGCTATTGTGTTCCCATATTATTCCCCCTGAAAGCATGTGTGTTATGAAGCCATCCAATACATATGTTGTTGATGGCCTGGTATGTTCTTAACAAGCACACAATCCCCTCTCACTGCACCTCGAGGAATTCAGCATATGGCCGTCAACATCTCTGGATTGCCCAGAGTACAATTCAACAGGAATCTCTGTTAAATTGCAACCAATTAAACATCATGCTGCATAATATTGCATCTAATGTAATTACTATGTTATTTTATTTTATAGATTTGTGCCTGTTCCTGATCACCACATAACAATCTTTTTTTTTTTAATTCAACAAAATCCTGTCAATCATTCCTGTTGACATACCAAGTTTTGGAAGCTAGACAGACATACTTCATTAGGCTTCCAATACACATCTGGAAAAGAAAACACGTTGCAAAAGTCAACTGAATTTTGTCATTTTGTGCTCTGGTAGCAATCGAATATTGTAGCATGCACTCATTCAAAGTGTTTGTCACTTAACATACAGAGATCAGATGACTTCAGATATTACCTCAAAACATGCATGTGACAAGTTACTTATTTCTACAGTTGCAAAAGTTTAAAATTGGAGGAAAAGAGAGCTAACTTTTTTTTAGATCTCTTAATGTGCCAAGTGATTTACAGAGGAAATATTGTCCCTTTTGCTATTTAAAATATTTGTCAGGGAAGCCTTATCTTGCAGCTTTGTAAGAAGGCTAACAACTAGTAATTGTGCAGGACATCACAACTAGTAACTGATACAGGCACAAGTCAAATAGACATTGTTTACATTCAAAAATTATATTTTGTCAGCTCCATGCTGGACTAGTAACTGAGAGATGACACAGAGTAAACTGCAGTTTTATATTTACTAAACTCTAAGGAAAATTGTCATTAAAGTAATGGAAGGTAGATAGGTCTAACAGACCCATCATGTTACACGTAGTAGTTTATTAAATATATTCAGAGGCATTTTCTCAGGTGACTCCCAATAATCCCCAAACAGTGATGTTACTGCCGTCCTCAGTTTAAAGAATAAAACATCGAGATGACATCCCAGTGATACCAGCACATTTCTTAACAAATTTATCCACCTTCAAAAAGTTTCAGGACTAAGTATTCCCCATGTTAGGAAATGGATCATTGGCTATTGTAGGACAGACCTTTGTCATCTCTTGTCTTCCCATGTCTCTTTCATCTTATAAAAAGCATTACGCCTTATGTAGTCCATGGTCCCAGAAAGATAAAGCACAGCTACTGTCAAACTTTAGCCTGTAGGCCAACTTGCCCAAGCTTAGTCTAGATTAGCTGACCCTCAGTTGATTTAGTGGCCTCAATTAGATTACAGAAAAGTAAGCAGAAGTTCAGGATTGCGTTTTAAGCTAAAAACTACTATGAATATGTTTTTAAGGTTGTGTGTGTGTGTGTGTGTGTGTGTGTATGTGTGTGTAGATTTCTATCACTAAATTAGAATTCCCTTCATTCAATGGAATTGTGGAATTTTATGGAGGAGAGAATACAACACTCAATATTACCTCTGTCAAGACAAAACATCTTTCGAGAAATAGAGATAGAATTGGCCTTGTGAGAACAAATCATATCCTGAATCCAAAGCACTGAGTTGTCAGAGGAAGCCTTTAAAAATCTCTCACTGTTCCCCTTACTAAGGGGAAAGCCAGAGGCTACAGAATTCAGGCTACGACAATCCATCTCTTTAAAATAATGTAATTACTCTTTCTCACAAAACATATTTAATTTCATGGTGAGCCAAGTAAAACTACGTGTTATTTTATTGTTATATTACCTAATTACCGCCTTCTCTTTTGCTTCTTGTGGTTTTAAAGTGCATGCTTACACACATATACACAAAATAATAACAATAAAAGACCTTATCTTCTGTAATAGTCCAAAAGCCTTGATGAAACACAGCAGTATTTTAAAAGTCCCCTGCAAGCTTTTGTCGTCGTTAAAAAGCCTTACAAAAAATCATATTTTTAATTTTTGTTTTCCTTTGCAAAGGAGTTTGAATAGTTCAGACAGCTGTTACGTGCTGAGTACCTTCTTTCGTTTGGTCACTTTTCTTTGTGCCAGCAAAGGTTTAGAGACTTGTAATTGCTCTTTCTCCCTTTGTTTTGTGATTTCTGTGTGAGTCTTGTCACCAATAGTAATCCAAGTCTTGGATTTAACTACTTCAAGGGATCAGAGTTTATACAGCACATGAAGAAAAGGAGATTTGTCGTACATGGTCATTCAGATCACTGCTAATGGGTCTCCAGTCAGTCAACACCCCCGGCACAGAGAGTAGAACCCCTGTACATTCATTTAAATAGGCCAATTGATTGATTGATCGTATATTTGTTAAGTGATTTGTCTTTAAACATCACTTATGTATCAACAAAGAATCTTGCAAAAATGCCAACTAGGATTTAACAATTGAAAGGCAGGACCTAAATTTCTGTATTTCTAACACTCTGAGATAATATCAAGGATGCCTGTCGACAGACAGCCTACATTCTGATAGAATGACTTCAGGCCCCTCCTGCCATTGAGAATTGAAGAGGAAATTCCTATTGTCATCCTAAAGACCACCAGGATGATTGAATAGCAGAAAGGAGAACTTGATTGGTGATATCAGTTTGCAAACCAGGAAGAGACAGTCTGTGGTGTGAACCAAAAGTGCACTCTCCTTGAAGATGAAAAGGGACAAGTTGGGTTTTATGCCTTACCGGGAAGGCGTATATCACACCACAGGGTCTTACATATTCACCAGGTTTGGGGGGAAACCTACAAGAGGAGTTGGGCACATGTACAACAGGCAAACATACATAACATACATCCCATGTTCACTCTGGGGCAGACTTTTAGCATTAAAATGAGGTGTAATTTGGCTGTTTACATAAAAGAAGTGAACTATATTAACTGGATGTGGTGGCATATGCCTGTAATCCTAGCTACTCAAGAAGCTGAGGCACAAGAATCATTTGCACCTGGGAGGCAGAGGTTGCACTGAGCCAAGATTGTGCCACTGCACTCCAGCCTGGGCAATAGAGCGAGCCTCTGACTCAAAAAATAAATAAATAAATATGTAAACTATAGGACATAGTTTGGGCATAGCCTCTATATGCCTGCTAAAACTGGTCTCCAAAAAGAATATAAGTGCTGGGATTTTTCTGCACAGGTGTTTATTGAGGACATCCAAGAGTCTCTATTTCTTTATTTGTAAATTGAGGGTGGCATTTTGTGTTCCATGAGCTGATTGTTAAATCCCATAATGTATGGAGAGCGATTATTTAACTCCTAAGACACACGGCAAGGTCACAAAATCACTAATCTTACTTGGAAATACCCCATATACTACCTATGTTTTTATTTTGCTTTCTTTTCTTTCTCTTTGCTCTTCTATCTCTTGTTTCTTTCTCTCTCTATTCACATGTCACAGAACTTTAATGGATTCATTGTTGTTTGGAAGCTGAACATCTCAAAAATTAATATCCCAGTTGATTTGAAAACAGTCAGGCATATATTTGTCTGTGGTTCATGTTCTGCAAGGCATGGATTACAGGAATTGTGAGACAGAGTTGCTACTCAGAGAATACTAGACCCAATTGTATGACATTGTTTTATATCGTAACTCTGAAAATGATTCTGATTGGAGAACTGCTTCCCAAAACATTGTAGCAAACTTCTCTCACCAGAGACTTCAGACTCATTCCACAGTATTGTAATAACCTAGCTTGTGCTAGCCTAACTGACTCCATCTTAGCTGTAAACTCCGTTTTTGCCTCTCCCTCCCTGCCATGTCTCCCTCGGGTGCATAACTGGGTCACACTGACGCTGTGCTTATGTCACCCTGTGCTTATCCTACCACATAAGGGTTGTAACTACATCCTGCTTGGCAAACACACCTGCTATTGTGTTTAACTCTCCTTGGACCCCCCTTGGTGATTGTTTGGAAAATAACCTTGTCTGCAACCAAGTCCCTCTAACCTGCCCATTCTGCTTCTGTAAAATTCTGCTTCAGCTGGGCTCCCCCTCCCCTATCTAAATCAAGATATAAAGGGGAGTCAAGCCCCTTCCTCAGGGCCGAGAGAATTTTGAGCATTAGCGGTCTCTCGGTCACTGGCTAATTAATAAAGGACTCTTAATTTGGAAATCAGAGCGTGGTGCGTTCCTTCTAACTCGCTCGGTTACAACAGTATAACATGACATTTCCTTCAGTTGCTGTCTTGATTCTCGTCCTTAAGATTAGCTTAATCTTCTCTTTATAGACATGCAATGAATGAATTCTGCAGTATAATCATTTCACATGTAGGTGTAAAATGTTACTAAGCTAATGAGATAAGTTTTACGATTCATATACCTTACTTTTATATTAGTAACACTTTTTAAAAATAAAACTAGAATAAAATACCTCTGTAATTTAATCATGTCCCATATAAATTGCTAAAGCTTTTTTGAGCTTTGTTGATTTTCCAATTAGATACACACACACACACATACACCAGTCACACACACAGAAACACACACAGAGAAACACATACAAACACTGGTATATTTTAAATATTGGACAAAGTTTTCTTTCCTGTTTTCTCCTCCCGAATTTCCTTCTCTTTCTTCCTCTCTCTCCCTTCTTCTTCATCTACCTCTTTTTCATCTTCCACATCTTCCCCCTTTATCTGTCTTTCTACTCCTTTCTTTTAACAGTAGTTTTAGACAAGTCCTATGTTCAAGGCCTAATATATGTGCAAGGGATGGGAAGCCATTCTTAAACTCTTCACTGTCCAGGAGAAATTGGACCCAAGGCCGGTATCAACCTGCATCTCAAAGAGATTAATGTCATACCGCTGGCCATAGAAGCTTAAAGGGGTAACCAATTCCTTCTGACTCAGAGAAATGATAGAGAATATTTGAGGACTTTAGTAAACTCTTTGTAATGTGGTGGAAAAATGCTGTGTTTGCTAACACTGTTAAATTTTAATCCACTGCACCCAGAAACACTACATTTTTCCAATCCCCCTTGTAGTAAATAGGATCAGTTGACAATACGTGGCCATTAAAATGTGGCTAGAAGTGTTTTCTGACACCATCTAGATGATAAAACCTCGAGCCTTTTTGTCTTTCATGTTGGCTGTATTCTGACTCATTGGGCCATAGGTGCATGGCTTTTGTTACATGAGACCTTTAAATTTTGAGCTATTCTTTGTATTTATACAGAAATCAGATTGTATTGAATAACAAATTGCTCCTTCTAGGACTTGTTTGTGTTTAACAAGCAGAAGAGGAGATTTTTTTTTCCTTCTACTTTTACTACTTATACTTTAAGCAATACGTAAAGTACAAGGTGCAGAGAATATCTGGGGGCATGTATTATCTCAGGGGTAAATCCTGAGTGTTGTTGGAGTGTACTTACTACTGAGAGCTAAATCTGCAGGGTGCAGATGGCAACCAGAGTGTGGAGAGCCTTGAAAAGCAAAAGAAGGAAGACTTTGGGGGACCTAACTAGCGTTTGACCAGGCAAGTAAAAGGATTCCCACTGAAATTGAGAAAGATTAGATTGACATCAGCTTGAGAGAGAGATCAAAAGGAGGAAAAGCTAAAGAGAACCAAATCATAGGAGTAAGCAATCTGAAAGTTGATGAGTAGTGGAAATCCTCATAATTCTCAAAATAGCTGGCATTTATTGATTGCTTTCTATGTGCCTAGCTTGGCTTTAAGCACTTTGAAGTATCATTTTATCTTCATAACATATCAACGAGTTTAATACTAGTATTTTCCATTTTACAATGTATTTCAAATGAAATTTTCTGAAAGTTTTCATGAGGTAAGATAGCAAAATACAAGCACCAGACATTGACAGCTTTTCCAAAATTTAAGAAAAACAAAACAACTAATTGATATTCAATTTTGTGATTTTTAACAGATACAGATAGAAGCACAAGTAATATATATTTTATATTATATATTGACATGATAATATCTTAGATATACATACAACATATAATTAAGCTCCTACAAAGCATCTCATAATCAACTATTTTATTCAGTTCTCCTACAGATGCTTTTTTATCCCAAATTAATAGATGAGAAAAAAATGAGAATTTTTGATAAGAAAATGCAAAAGTTCATGAGGTACAGGAGTAAAGTCAGAGTTATACGACACTAAGTTTTCTCTATATTTTTGCTCCTTTGACTATATAAAAAGACATAAGCATAAGAGAAAAATGATAGAGGTAGGTAGGATGACTAGGTAAGGTAAAAATAGATTTTCAGGCACATTTTATATAATTAAATGCCTTTTATATTTAACAATGACTATTTCAATTATAGATTACTAGTTTTGTTTTCTTGTTTAAAAAGACCTGTGCCTACGTTCTTCTGTGAATATTCTTAGGCTGCTTAAGGCAAATAGTCTAATTATAGTTTTTAAAGATACGTATATCCCTGCAAGCCAAAGTAAAAACATTTCAGTACCTATTTTCCACAATTTTCTTTTATAAACCTTGTAAAGTCTAATTCTCTTTCTTCCTTAGAGAAAGGTGAAACTTTGAGGAAGCTTTTAGGGGTTAAGATAATGACCTAAGTTATGTCATTACAAATAACTTACTTTAAACCAATCATCATTAAAGTTTATACGATAGGGAAGATTGTACTTACAACTGTATAACATTAATAACCTATAAAGTTGCCTAATGACTTACCTACTTGAATGGAAGAAAACAGGAGAGGTATTAAATGCAGGATGTGGGAAAATGCCTATAATTTACAGGTTTGGCAAGTCCACACTTCTTAGTAAACATGTGTTATACTGTTAATGGCTGTTGAAATTTCTAATTGAGGAATATATTTCCTTGCAAAACTATTTATTCGCCGTGAGGACTTCATCACGTTTGAAAAGAGAGAAATAATTTTTAAGAGCCTCTGGAACAATTTACCTTCTGTTTCATAAATCTTCGTTTCTGTAAATAAAATGGCTTTTTCAAATGTATAGGCCTTGTTTAGTATACTGACATTTTAACTTTAAAGTTTTGTCTAAAAAGACAGAACGATATAGAATCAGAGAAACATTGAACAGGTATCTTAGTTCTTAACTATAAAACTTCTGTCTGAATGTTTTTCTCATTTAGAAACTGGGAACAGATTTTTGAGCCTGGTCCAGTTTATTTCAAGACTAACATCCTCTTTTGAAAACAGGAGGTTAGCATGCCTTTATTCTTAATCCTTGCAGTGGTTGCATAGATAGCCATGACAAATTACCTTCTCTTTTCTTTATGTTTCTATACTGTAGCATGTCTTTAATTATTTTCATTGTGAATTAGGAGAATCTTTCTATGTGGCCATCCTGAAGGTCAAGAATAACCACTTATCTTATCTCTGTTTGTCTACTATGGTACCAATCATGCATGCAGTTTCTCTTAATTAATGTACTCTCCTCCTTCCTCATGGGTTCTTTGAGGTCCTCAAACTTAACCTCAATTTGCATGGTCAGCAGCGCATGCTTTGTCACTGATCACAGACTTATTTTCTTTTCTGATTACATTAATACTCTATTTCTCAAATTATGTCTCCTCCCAAGCTTATCAAAGTTCCTTTTTTCTCCATGCATTTATGGCTTTTCATTGGTCTTGATTTAATCTTGTTCTTTGCACCCAATGTGCACTCCCTGATTTGTTTCTCATTTTCTTGAAGTCTGTTAGTAGAATTAAGCCCCAGTCCTTCTTCCCTAACTAGCCACCATACCAGTTCCATGGATGGTTTTATAGCTCAATTTGCATCAGCACCAGATGTGGCTCTTAGGTACTCTTTGTTAGTAAAAGAAAATCGAATATGTATTCAGTAAACAATGAATTAGCACATGCTTTCTGTCAAACACCCACACTCTAGAAGCAACAGATTACCCAATTGTCTTTAATCGTAAATTCCCTACTCAGCTCTCAAAACCTCATGTCATTACGTTCAAATAAAATCTAACTTTCTAAAATCATGTCTTTTCATTACGTACTTTAGCCATGGATTCAAGAAATATGCCAACATGAATGAATGCAACTATGAGGTATTCGTTATTTCTCACTGGTTTAAACTTGACAAGAAAACTTAGCAATGGCTTGTTTATGATCTCACTTGATTTTGACACAAGACTTAGTATATGTTCAATATAGCTATGGATGCACAAATTATGGGGGCTTATGAAAAATCAGTTTACACAAATTGACTCTACACAGCAGAAAACCCTCTTTTTTACTATCTGAGCTATTCTATAATGCATATGCACGTACAAAGGCATCTAAAGATTTTTTTTTTCCAACCCCACTTTTCAAGGCACTCAACCGTTGTACTCCAAGACAGCTAAGCTCCTGGCTTCTTGGGTCTACACAGGTATCATATCTGTAACCATTAATATGCAGACAGGAGATGATTAAATGCAGGCATGATAAAATGTGACACCTCATAATAAATGATAATAAAAAAATGAATTTGTAACCATAAATCATGTATTAAACTTTATGTCATCGGCTTACATTGATGAAGACAATGTAGAAATAAGAAAATATGAGCTAGAACTATTTTTAAAATTCTAATGAAAGATATTTAAATTTTATTATTTTTTTCATCTCTTTATCTTAGGTTGAAAATTTGACTTCTTGCCCCTAAAGGTAGAATGCTTGAACTTTGTGGTTTAGAATAAGACATTGGACAGCTACCAGTTTCATTATAATGCAAATTTTTAACTTTAGCATTTTAAATATGATTGCTTTTATGCATTCAAGACAATGAGATACTACCATCTTTGAAAAAAAAAAGAAATGAAATACCTATTTTAAAAGACACAAAATATTGAAGTGTAGTCTTGCCACACACTTCACCTAAAAAGAATTTGACTAAATTATTATATGCCCTTTTGTGTAAAGTTTTACAATAAGTATAACACTTTAAGTTTGGAGAAAAAAATAAAAAGAGAGAGAGCAGTATCGCACAAATTAAGAAATATGAAATCCTTAATTGGAAAAATTACGAGTAAAATTGGAAATTTCCAAGAATCCGGAACATAGCCAGAAACCTAATTTGGAAAGCCACAACATGACTGACATTATTCTAAAATAACAGGCCCTACATTTCAATAAAGTTACCATAATTTAAATTTCAGATGGATCTTGTTCCTTCAAATGTACCCCATTTGGCAGAAAATAAAATTATTCTAGCTCTACTGAAACAATTTAGGGAGTCAGTTCTATAAGTAATACCTGGGTTGTGTTAAAAATGAATTTTAGAAAAAAATGATTTCCTTATGATTTGGGGAAAGTAATTACTTATTACCCATTAGTACCTGGCCACATCTTCATTGTTTTCTATATTTGCTACTTCAATGGCAGCTTTATGCAGTGGAGTAAATGTGGGATTTTTTTAAGAGGCTTTCAAAATGTATAGTGATTTTCTGAAGTCATATTTGCTACCTAGTGTTGAAATGTTTCCCCCCAAACAGTGTATTAAAGTCTTAACTCCCAGAATCTCAGAGTGTGACCTTATTATCTCCAAATAGAGAAGCTATTTACAAGGCTAATCAAGTTAAAATCTTATAGAGTTGAAAGAACTATTGTTTTTATTAAGTGAAAATTTAGACATAGAGACAGACATATAGAGGGAAAATGATGTGAAGAGACAGAAAGAAGACTGTCATCCACAAGCCACCATGAGAGTCCTGGAACAGATTCTTCTCTCATTGATCTGTGAAGAAGCCTACTCTGAAACACCTTGATTTTTGTCCTGTAGCCTCCAGAACTGTGAGACAATAGATTTCTGTGTTTTAAGCCAGACAGCATGTGATACTTAGTTATGGCGGCCCCAGGAAACTAATGCACTCACTATCATGCAGTTGGAATAAACTCTCTTATCATCAGGAAATGGAAGCTAAAAAATAAAAATTAAATTTAAATAAAAAACTCCTTTCCCTTGATTTTGCTGAAGTAGTCACAGGCTTAAATAACATCTCTCTGATTATTATAGACTAGGCCTAATGTACCATACTAGGAAACTAGAAGATGCTCAACAAATAGTCATTAAAGCCAGATGTCAACTAAGCTCCATGCTCTTTGAAAGTCAAATCAATACTGTGGTACACAGTATAAACTCCATTCTATCCCTACTGACTATCCACAGATGTAGGGATTAGGAAAAAACAGTGTGAGGGATAGGGGGTCTATTGTAACTCCTGCTTTGTTCCTGAGCTCCTGTTTCAACTAAATTAGCATACAGCTGGCTTGGTTGTCTCCATAGTTAGATCCTATTCCACTTGGTATTGCCAACAACATAACTTCTTTTCATACAAATATCCCCATGATCTCACCAATGAAGACAATCTTAAGAGTTTGAAGTCAAAGAGTTGAGTAGTGTTTTAACATCCACCATAAAGAGCCCAAAACTAGATATTGGGCATCCCAACCTTTAATAGATTTTGTTCATTTTGGCCAAGAGGATTATTTTGATTTATCCCTCCCTTTTTTAAATAGATTTCTGGCCCTTATCATCTTGTTAGTCTTCCAACTTATCCGTAGTCCTATGGCATCTCCTGATTTTTCCCCTCAGTCTCCATCTGCTATGGACTAAATTGTGCTCCCTTCCAATTCACATATTGAAATTCTGACACACAATGTAATTGTATTTGAAGATGAGGCCTTTGAGGTATAGTTAAGTTTAGATGAGGTTATAAGGGTGCGGCTCTCATGTTGGGGTTAGTGTGCTTATAAGAAAAGACACCAGAGAGCACTGCTGTGCTCTCTCTCTCTCTCTCTCTCTCTCTCTCCCTGTATACACAAACTGAAGAAAGTCTATGTACATATGCAGTGAGATGGTGGCCATCTACAAGTCAGGTAGAGGGCTCTCTCCAGAACCTACCATAATGGCACCCTGATTTCAGACTTCCAGTTAAGAATTGTGAGAAAATAAAATTTCTGTTGTTTGTAAGCCACTCACTTTATGGTATTTTGTTACAGCAGCCAGAGTTTACTGAGACAGCGTTAGTCCTCTTTATTTTGCTAAGCGTTTTCAAATTCAGAGGCCCCCAAAATAACAAAGATATCTAAATTTTTGTATTGATCTCTAATTTTTTTGCAGGGAAGGTAACTTAGGACAGCATTAAATGTATATCATAACTAATGATATACTTTATACCACTCAGAAGTCAAGATGTTACTGGGAATTGTGGAAAACCTCAGTTCTTGTCTAAGTCTGAAGAAAGAATTCAGCTAAGAGACACTTAGCAAGGGTCAAGTAGCAGAATTTATTAGGAAGATAAAAAACATTCTTACAGAGGAGTGAAAAACAGCTCCAGAGCTGTTCTGGCTGAGAAAATGGTAGTAGCAGTGTTTAGAGGCAACACACTGAAAGATCAGACAGAGTGGGCTGCTTAAAAGAATGAACCAGCAGCAGTTAGTTCTGGGGAACTCTATGAGAATTTCACATAATTATTCATGAAGGGGCATGAGGGGTTGTCACGTGCAAGCATGTTTCAGGAGGTCCCTTTGGGCGTGCAATTTCTGTGGCTGTACATGCTAGGATACACATCCCATGTCTCGTTAGCATCTGAAACCTCCATCTAGGGGTGTGTTTTTACTATGATAGTGAACAGCAGGCTACGTTCAGGTGAGATTGTTTTCCCTACTTGTCAGTGGGGAAAATCCCTACCATGTTTATCTCTGGACAGAGGAGCACAACCACAAAGCCAGATGCAGCCAGTGTAGACACCGTCTTTTTTACTGACTATCAGGGGCCAGTGTCTCCAGGACTTTTTTTCCCCAGGGAACCTCCCTGACTGCTCATTTCTGGCTATCTGCCTGTTCTAACAAAGAGTGACTAGAGTTAACCTGGATTTTAAGTAAAAACTCTTGGTATGTTTGCTTAACAAATTCACAAAAGTGTTACCTTCTCATGAAAAGTCAGAGCCTTGCCAAACTCATTTAGATTTACTTTTAGTGCTAATGCACGCACATATGTGCACACCCATACACACACACATATACACACACACACACACACACACACTGTTTTCTGGGGTCATTATTTTAATTTTTATCCAAGATAAAATACATTAACTTAAGAGAGATGAAAACTTTAGAAATAATTCAGAACTATAGGCTCATGCTCAAGACTGGTGTGAGGCTAGGGGTGGGCACACATTCATGGAAGTTTGTGAAATAAAAAAGTCGTTGTTCTACTGTGCTTACATTTATACTTTCAAAAACAAGATGCTGAAGGTGATATTAGTTGAGCAAAACACTTATTTTTAGCTACTGTGGAAGCTAGTTGACAATAAGTAGTCCCTTGAGGCAAGGTTCTTCCCTGCATTGTTCACTACAATATTTGTTCAAAACTGAGGAGTGATTTGTAAGATCTGTCCCTTCAGGAAAAAAAGTGATATTGATGCCATGTAGCTAATGCAGAACAAAAACAAAAGAAATCAAAAAACCTCAAGCCAGCAAAATGATGAACATAACACCACTTTTCATTTTCCATTTCAGTGAAAGATTCATTTTATAGCATTTGAGGTAATCCCTGGTGTGATCTCACTGAAATAGAAAAAAAAAAAAAGAGAGAGAGAGAATAAGTGTTTAAGTTTTTATAGAAAGAGCTCTGGAGTCTTAGTGACTATTATTTCTTCAGCATTTTGAGTTCTTTGAGTTCAATCAAATGAAGAACTTTATTAAGCACTCACATCAAGCTGCATGTTAAACAACAAAGAAGCCGTGTTCAACAGTGTTTTTTGAGCATCCACAGTACACAGTGCCCCCTGGACACTTTGGTGCTGTTGTTATTCCTAGGTTACAGAAAGGAGGCCAAGGTTCAGGTCATGTAAATGATCTTCCAATACTAAAACTTGTCATAAGCAGCAGAATTTGGTCTAAAATCTCATGAGTGTGTTTGAAGGACTAGAGAGAAAGAGCTAGTACTTATTTTAAGGATACAGGGGCCAAATTGTGAAGCACAGAAAGATGTTTATCCTCAGGGTCTCTTAGAGAACATCATTGAAGATGCTATAGCATATTTACCTTGCCCAAGTCACTCCAGAGCAAGCAATGCTGTGGGATAGGTAAGAGTGGACAGTTTGGACTAAGACTGCTTGTATTAACAGCTATTCTTCCATGTATTCATTCTTTAAATTTTAGAACATTTAACCTGCCTGTATTTCTATTACACTCCAGGTATACTTGGAATGATGAGATAATAATGCAAGCTTCATAGGTACATGATAAAGCTGATGTAATTTTAATATGTGTGCATGACAGTGCCTGGCACATTGTAAATTTTCCAAAACTGTTTCTATTATTTTGAATTAATAACTAATATATTATATTTATTATTATTTTGAGACAGGGTCTCACTCTGTTGCCCAGGGTATCGTGCAGTCATAGCTCACTGCAGCCTTGAACTCTTGGGTTCAAGCAATCCTCCTGCCTCGGACTCCTGGGTAGGGGACTACAGGTGTGTGACACTGTGCCCAGCTAATTATCTTATTTTATTTTATTTTATTTTATTGGTACAGATGGGGTCTCACTATGTTGCTTGGGGTAGTCTTGAGTTCCTGACCTCAAGTGATCCTACTACTTGGCCTCCCAAAGCTCTAGAATGGCAGGAGTGAGCCACCATGCCAGGCCTATTAACTCGCATTATTAACATAGTATTGCTACTTGAGTCTTCCTTATAACTCCTTTCTCATGGTGTTAGCTTACTTGTGTGTTTTACTCCGTTAAGGCTTTTGCTTATTTCCTTCCCCTTTGTGTCTCTCTGCTTCTGCAAATGTTCTGCATCTCTCTGAATGATTCCTAATCTAATTTCTAAAGAAAAGGGATATGATAGGACTGGCTAATCACTCCCCTATGTAAACTGTTCCGTTAGAGCAGACTACTTTACTTCTGTAAAACTACATCAGATTCTCAGGTGTCAATCACAGGATAATCAGCTCCCACCAGAATTATATTGCTTTACGTTAAGATTTAGGTGCATAAAGCCAGCAGAAGATGCCTTCTGCCACAGGCAGTTTGAGCTTTGATACTTATCCAGAATATTCTGTCTCCCTCTGCCTTTGCTCTCTGGGGCACACTGCAATTAATGGACTCTCCTGATGGACATCAGAAGGAACCAATGAGCCCTTTTGTATTTCACACCCAACATCAAATGGAAAATTAATAATATAAAGAGAAAAACATGTTATGCCACATCCATACTATATTTCTAAAGCAAGAAGTGAGATACATATATTTGCAGATTAGTGATTAAATTTATCTCATATGGCATTTTAATCTGGAGTAGAGATGGTGAGGATGGTGATTTTATGTATCAGGAATGTTGATGTATTTAGCTTGTCTATGGCAGTGTGGATGACTGTGATGACAAAACAGAGATGTGGCTAATTTCTCTTTACAAACTGAGAAGGCATTTCTCAAATCTCCTTTCACACATTGGTGTTGCATAATCTTAATCTAGCCCACAAATTAAGTGCAACTCCTAACAAAATCTCCACTGCCTGCCTCCTCGCAGACACCATGAGTATAGACTTCTATGTCTCATGTTGTTCACCTGTAGCTTCTTGAATAACTTTCAAGGTCTCATGACAAAGAGTTGTGTCTTTTATAACTCCATAGCAGCTCTGAGAGTGCTCATGTTATTTTTGTTTATTTTGTTTTTTGCCTTTTTGTTTGTGTTTTAGTCTGTTTATACTTAAAGGAATCACCTGACCAATGTTATATATTGGAAACAAAATGTGTGTGATTGTCAATATTAAATTGGGATAAAGCCATATAATTCGGTTAAAAGCATTTTCAAAGTAATAGTTTTTTTTAATTTTAAAAAATGTATACATATTTGGAGGGTACAAGTTAGTGTACCCATCACCTAACTAGAGAACATTTACCCCATGGGTAATTTTCCTTAAAGTGGCTCCAACAAAAAGTGATTTATTTTCTGATTTAATGAAATGTCTGGGGGCCAGGTGCAGTGGCTCACCCCTGTAGTCCCAACACTTTTGGAGGCTGAGCTGGGTGGATCATCTGAGGTCTAGTGTTCGAGACCAGGCTAACCAACATGGAGAAACCCCATCTCTACTAAAAATACAAAATTAGCCAGATACGGTGGTGCACGCCTGTAATCACAGCTACTCGGGAAGCTGAGGTAGGAGAATCGCTTGAACCCAGGAGGCGGAGATTGCGGTGAGCTGAGATTGTGCCATTGCACTCCAGCGTGGACAAGAAGAGTGAAACCCCATCTCAAAAAAAAAAAAAAAGCCTGATGGTTTGGATCTTAAATTAAAACTCCATTTATGTGTGCTTAACAGAGACATAGAGCATTACACAAATGAATTAACAAATAAATAATAATAATAAAGTAATACAGATAACTGAATCACACAAACCTGAATACAAGCTTTAATAATGACACTTATCACATATGTGACCCTTGGAGTGAATTTTATTGACATTTTCCTCATTTGTAAAATTATGTTTAAAATATTTCTTTCAAAAAGTTGCTGAATGAAATAAAATGTTGCATGAAACAGTAGTCTGGCTAATTGCAGATTCTCACAAAGAATCAAAGTGTTGATATTACGTTCATTATTTTGCTAGTTTGAGGTCTGGGGTGCTTTTTCCTTGTTTTTGTATGCATTAGTTATAGGGTTTCAATACCCCTTTTTTTCCTGAAGGAACAAATCTTATAAATTACTCCTGTTTTGAATTGTTGATGGCAATTGAGATGTTTATTGATTTATGGACTGGAAATTCTGATTTTCTTGGCCTTCCCTTTTATATATCATAGTCATAACGTGACTCTTGAAGTTCACGTTCACAGCTAAAAACTTTGAGGGGATGTAGTGATATCAGCCACATGTTACCCTCTTTTAGGAGAAGAAAATGGCTTTCTAGAAACCCCAACTGATTTCTGCTTACATCTCATTGATAAGGACCGTATCTTGTGGCTTCTTTCCTATCTACAAGAGAAACTGAGAAAGTCAGGATATCTGCTGGAGCTTAGTATGTCCTATTCTTGAATCAGATTGGTTTCTATTTTCAAGAATGTAAATAATAATGGTTGGTGAATATACAATGAGTCGTATCTGCTATATTATGATGGTGTAAATTTGTGTAAGAATAACTCAGATTTGGCAAAAGTTTACTGCATAATAAATGCTCAGATTTGCAATTGCAACTGAAAACATGCTAGAATTTCAGAGAAAAAGAGTTCATTTGTGTGGCCTGAATCATACAATGAAAGCTGTGTTTAAAACATCAAGCTAGTAAACATCTATACAGGTGATAAAATTGTCTAGAAATTGTGCGTGTTTGTGGATGGGTGTGCCAGTGTTCATCAATTCATAGAAGTTGCATGGATCAATGCATTACGTAGTGTCCTGAATCTCTCTTTGGGCTCAGGGAGGAAGGATGTTGCCATTCATTATCAATGGCAGCCATTGGTGGAGGAGTAAGGAGGCATAGATATGTGCACAGTGTCTACATAATTGAAGGGTTTTTTTGTTTTGTTTTGTTTTTTCCTCATAGATAACTAGTACTGTATTGGCAATGCACTAACTCAACATTCATGGCAATTTCACCATCCAAGTGCCACCATAAAGAATATATTGCATCACAACACAACATAGGACAATACAATATTGCAATTGTCTTGCTCTGAATTATCTCTTTGATTTCGAAAATAATGAGCATTTTCTCCTAAGGCAAAGATTCAAGGAAAACCACTATTTTCCTGCTTGTGGAACTGATAGCAAAGGACAAGAGAAGCACCTAGTAATCTGAGTTGATAAAATTTGTAATGCGTAGCTTTGAAGATTGTCTGGGGACCCTGGAAATATCTTGGAGCTTCAAGGATAGATGAGAAAGAAGGAATTAGTGTTGGAACTTGACTAATTACCGTTCTGAAATATTTTTTCTCAAAATTCTACCTTAAAATATGAAAAGATGCTAACAAATGCTCCTATCTTTGTTCTGCTGATGTTTTGGCTCCAAGGCCCTATTCTTTGATGTTATTTTCACTGTGTCTGTTCACTGAAATTTGTCACCATCTCTGCAACAAGTGCTTCCTGCCAGGAATGCTGCAAAACAGCCACAAAGCCTGAATCTTTTATGCTGCTGCTGTTGTCTTCCATTTGAAGATATCAACATTTATTTAGTACTCAAGGTATACTGGGCTCTGTATAACACATTTTATAAAGGCTTGCAGGTCTTCAAGCATAAATCTGAATCAAGAACTCTCTGAATCCAAGGCATGTGCTCTTTCTGCTTGACATGAGATTTCAAAACTATACCACACACATACACACACACACACACACACACACACACTCACACACACAATTTTATAACTATTTACATCTAGGTCTTATTCTCATCTTATTTTCAAACTTCTTTATGACAGAGAACAGCCCTATTCATGTTCTCATGTCCTAAAATGCTTAAAAACATGCTCCAAAATTGATCAGTCTTAAAAAGAATTTCAGTTCTAATGTATTCCAATGTGTAATGCAAAAGATCCAAACTCTATTTGGTTACATGAGTATGTTTTGTTTGTAGAAATGTATCAAATGCATGCTATTATTTCCTTAGGAGGTATATATATATATGGTATACTTATTAAACATAAACAAATCACTTTAAAAGTATTCATTTCCTGAAGTGATTTCTATATTAACAATAATATAACACATAATACAAAAAAGACAAATTTCAGATTAAGAAACAAACTCCATATCTGCAATTACACATACAGAGAAAAATGACATTAACTGTAGACTTCTTAAAATAACAAGCTATAAAGCATAACCAAATCTGTACAGTTAGGGGAAATTCACATTCTACAAAAATTGTTGGAATTGTTTTGCCATAAATATCTGTGAATATCTTTAATAAGACTAATGTAAATTTGTCAATGTATCTATTTTCGATTGATATGAGACTTACTGCCTTGGAGGATTTAAGACAGTTTACAATGTTAATAATTCATCACTGAGAATCCTAATTGTACTTAGCTTACACTTTAATCAGCAGATTTCAGTTTTTTACCATGACCCAGAGTAAAACAAATTCATATCTAAACTCAAACACAAACACACACAAGCAGCAAAAACAAATACATTTCAAAAATAATGGCTACCATCACGTGATGCACTGTTTTTTTCTCATCTCATCTATGTGTTTCACTTATCTTTTTTCTTTAATTCTTTTCTTTATTTTAGAAGATTGCTGATTCAAACCACAAAGTTGATTTTATGGCTCACATAATCAAGGGCTAGAAAACATTTTTCTGTAGAGACAATAAATATTATAACATCAAAACTTGATAAGTGATAGTTTCTTAATTGTAAATCACAATCTGAAAACCATATCAATGAACTTCATGGTCTCTGTTTTATTAAAATCCATTAGTCTTTCTCATACTTTAAATGGATCTTTTACCATTGCATGATGATTTTATGACATCATATGTTAGTCATTTGGAAAATATTGATTCATTGAGTTAAGCAGATATTCTATATGTTGACACATTTTATTTGGAAATATTCTTAAAAATCATGTTTATAATCTTATCACTGATCTTATTACCAAACAAGGCTGCTTTCCCCAATGCACAGCAAGCCAATGAATCATTGAGATTTGTGGCAGAAAAAAATGATTTATTTACCAGGCAGCCAAGTGAGGAGACATGAGAGCTAGTCTCAAATCCACCTCCCCAGTGAGTCTTAGGACTCATTAAGGATCAGACTAAGAGGGTGGAGAAATGGGTAATGAGGGGTCATCAGCTGATTGACTGAGATGAAGGAAATTCAAGAGCCCATGGATCAGGCACTGTTGCAACTATTTGAGGTACCCCTCATTTCAGAAATGGGTCCATGAGGACATGGTCCTAGTCACTAGGTGTTTGATTTTTTGTTGTTGTAGTTGTCTAGGAGTGAAGTTTAGCCTTTTGATGTTAAAAAGCTACCCATCTGACACTTGCACAAAATTAGTTGAAGGATTAATGGTCTTGAGCATTTTGAGCTGGATTCCGGACTGAGTTTTGAGTCCCTGAAAACAATTTAGTCAACATTTTGTAATCCGTATATCAAGATAAGAGGCTATCTACAGGAAGAATGCAGAAACTATGGTTAGGCTATATGCCATTTTAGGAGTGAGAAGGACTGCTAACAGTGCGTAAGTAAACAGCTGAGAGTTATAGTTAATAACTACCTAGAGAGACTTCAGTTACTCTCTCTCTAATCTTTAAGGGCTATCTGGCCAACAGTTTCAATCTTTCCAGATAAGTCTTTAAATAACGGAAATCTATAACTCATGGTAGTCTATAACATTTTCTAAAATCTAACATTTACTTGTAAGTTGATTTTTTTCTTCATTAACACATACTGTCAGTTATTTACCTTGATGTGACAGATCACTTTACTCACTTTTGAGAAAAGATTTGACAAATATTCAAGTATGGTTAATCATAACTGATATAGGTGCAGTAAACAATTTGGACCCAGCATGATGGCTCAGGCCTGTAATCCAAGCATTTTTGAGGCTGATGTGGGAAGATCACTTGAGCTCAGGAGTTTGAGACCAGCCTGGACAAAATAGTGAAACCCTGTCTCTACATTAAAACAAAATAGTAGAGTGTGGTATCACATGCCTGTAGTCCCAGCTACTCAGGAGGCTGAGGTGGGAAGATCATTTGTGCCTGAGAGGTCAAGGCTGCAATGAGCCATAATTGCATCACTGTATTCCAGAATGGGTGACAGAACAAGATCCAGTTTAAAAAAAAAAAAAGTTAATCTTTCCAAAAGAGGTTTAAAAAAATTAACCTATGTCCTTAGCTTCTTGGAAGTAATTTCTATGTGCTTGTTCCCTTGGGAGCCTTGGAAGGTGCCAAATAGCAACAGTGTGATTTAGAGTGAAGGCTTTTGGCCACACCAATAAAGTGATTCAGTGGCTTTGAGTCATGTCCTATCAGCTTGACTTTCAGAGAGGTTGGAGGATTTGGTTAACCATGTGGGAGAAGCCAACAAAGTTTTCATGATCAAGCCCCAATAAAGACTCTGGACACTAAGACTGCATGCACTTCCGTGGTTGGAAATTTCTCAAGCGTATGGTCACACATCGATGCCAGGAAAGCAATGCTGTCCACAACTCCACAAAGAAAAGACGATAGAAAGCTTTTTTGTATGAAATTTTCATATACTACGTTGCATGCGCCTCTTCTCTTGGCTGATTTTAATCTATATCTTTCAGCTCTCCTTAAGTATAATAGCTTCCAGTGAGTTTTTGGAGTCCTTCTAGTAAATTATTGAACCTAAAGTGGTCTTGAGGAACCTTGAACTAGAAATCAGTGTTAGAAGACGGA
Organism: Cacajao melanocephalus; assembly: GCA_963573385.1. Lineage (NCBI taxonomy): Eukaryota > Metazoa > Chordata > Mammalia > Primates > Pitheciidae > Cacajao > Cacajao melanocephalus. Next base: position 134,895 of record CAUYLG010006149.1, on the reverse strand, counting down.
ATGGTCTTGGGAACATCGTGTTTTCCAAACTTCACAATTTGTTAGTCATTCTTTCCAGTAACAATAGTGTTCCATGAGAAAGGCAGCTAGTTCATCTCACAGACAATTGCAGAAAGCTTTTTTTTTCCCCCTGGGACAATCATTACACTTCAGGATGCAGAGGAAGTGTTTTATACATCATACAATGTACTAAAAAAGACCTATGTCAAGAGCTATTCTTAAGTGACATTGACTTTTTAAACTGTAAGTGCATGAAAATAATAATAATAAAAAAATACAGTGACCACTGCTACCGTTTGTTATTACTGGCTTGATTTTGCTAAGGCCCCAGCAGTGTTGCTCACTGTTACTTTTGCACCATCAGTGCAAGTATCAATGTGTTAAAAAAAAAAGAGAGAGAGAATAAAGTCTCAACTTCATTATGAGTATAAACCGGAACTCACTGACCTCCGAAAGTATTGCCAGGCATGTGTAAGTATCTGTATACTATTTCCATAAAAGTAATTCTACGTATATCACATCTTACACATGTCTGAAGAATTCTCTACTTAATAGCCAGGATTCCATTTAGTTATAAGAGAGAGAAGCTTAATTGCAAGCTTAAATGAAAGTTCTTTGACTAATTTCATGTTTCTGAATTTCACTGTTGGCCTGGTTCTTTCATTGTCTTTCATTTTAATATTTTTCATTTTACAGAATTTCCTCTCCTGCCTCAAGACTTTGCACTTCTCCTTGCAAAACATCCTCTTAACTCCCACACCACCATGTATTTATTCATTCATGTATAATCTCACATTTACACCCATTCATTCATACTCAAATGCACTTCACATACCTATATTCTCTCACTCTTCCTGACTCCTCTTCATCCTTTAAGTCACTTCTTTAAATATCTCCTCCTCAAAGAGCCCTTCTGTAATTATCCTAACTTCTTTTTCTTTTATTCTTTGCTGTATTCTCCTTTGCTTATCATAATGTCTGATAGGTTGACTGCATAAAATCAAGTGAGCTGAAAAAAGTTAATGATTGAATGCAAAAAAATCTGATAAATTTAGCTATCAATTATGATTTTGCAACTGGGTGAAGGATTCTAAGATGGAGCATGCTACCCTTGGATTGAAGCTATATGTCTTCACTTATCTATGCATACACACCAGCTGCCACAAGTGAGTATGCATTACAAACTTATTCAATGTGTCCAGAAAGAAATGTTAGCTATATATTATATTCAGCCTAATGCTTCAGCAGAGTTGAATTGTGCTGCCAGAGCATTCTTCTGTGCTCCTTGATCTTCCACCTTATAGGAGTACATTATTCTTTATACACTTTCCCCTCGAAAATGATTCAGTATTCAGGGTTCTACCTTCTTGCATAGACTATAGACTTCTTAGACCTAGAGAATTAACTCCTGGTTAGTTAGCAAAGGTTTTGCCTTTATTCTCCCTTTCTTGAAATGGATGTGAGAGGGAGGAGGTGTGGGGAAGTGTGGATTATTGGAGTGGAAGAGGCAAACGAGTGAGATGGTCAAACATCAGAGGTCATCAAATCTAGGAAAACCAAAGGGAAAGTCAAGGGGGGGCAATCACATAGTACTTAGAGTTGCCAATACATGCACGGATGATTTAATCTAAGTCCCCAAATTTACAAAATTTACAGATGAGGACACTGAGGTACAAGAGAAAGCAAGTCCCTTAGAAAGAGCTAGAATCCATTTTCTTGACTCCTATATAGGGCTTCTGCTTAGTATTTACAGCGTGTACTGCACCTGCTATGTAGATTGAATTTAGACATTCATTTTATATCTTAGCTGTGACAGATCTTTTTTCTTTTTCCTGAGGCCCTCAGTCTCAGTCACCTTGCAATGTTGCAGATGAAGGCATCTGCTAACCATCTCCTAAACTTCCTACTAAGCTGACTGTAGTGGAGAAACCCCTCACCATCTATACTTGACATGTAATAGAAGGCTGCGTTGGGCCCTGTATTTTGCCCTGTATTTTGAAGTAGGAAAAAAGGTGGTTGGTACTCAAAGTTAGGATTCCTCTGATAGACCTCAGTTTACTCTTGGGGATCTCCTGTCATAAAAATAAAATTGAAATCTCCTCTTAAAAAGCAGAAGGAGAAATGGAAATTCTTTACCAAGAATTTCCAAGAATCTTTGGTAAAGTTAGAAAATATTTTGTCCACTCCAAATTTTATTTGCTGATAAGAAATCCAAATCCTCAAGTTATACAGCAGACCCTCTTCACCCTCTCCAAGACTCCATAACTTTCAGAGTACTATGGGTATGTGTGTCACCAGGACTGACTTAATGTAGTTTTTTTGATCGATTGTTTTTTTCTAGAGACAGAGTCTGGCTTTGCTGCCCAGGCTGGCCTTGAACTCCTTACCTCAGGCAATCATTTCACCTTGGCCTCCCAAACCACTGGGATTACAGGCGTGATCCACTGCACACATCCCAACATTTTATTTTGGGTTGCTTCTTTCTCTTTTTCTTTCAGTTCAAGTTTGTATCTCTATTCCCCATTGGTTTCATTTGTTTGTAACACTCCTCATCTTCAGCACATTTTCTCAGCAGTACTTGAATACTCTGGGCTTCACATCCCTGAAAACAAACAAATAAATAACAAAACCTAGCACAACGTTCAAATTCTACTTCTTGACTACACTAGGAACTTGAGAGAAATCTCAGTGTTCATTTGTTTCCTCAAAGAAGGAAAAATACAAATAATTATCAGGTCTGAGAAAACAGTTCTAGAAGTAGATGCTGTAATTTGACAAAGAAAATCTCCCTTTTTTTAAAGTTAGTTATCTGTTTCTTGAAGTATGACCTCTCAATGTTCTATGTGATTTCTCCTTAGTGAGTAAGCATTCTTTCTACAAGTTCTAAGAATTGGGGATTTTCTCCATAAAACTTTATTGAGACTAATATGTAGAAAGATATTCATTTTTTTCTATACCCTGTTTACTTTCGACTTTCATTGAGGATTTGAGACTGTTAACAGTATATAACCTTTGCTTGGTGGCCAGGAGAAGACCAAGAAGTCACACGCGTGCGCACGCACGCACACACACACACTCCTCTACCACCCCCCAGGAAAGCCTGATGCAACAAAAGGAAAAACCAGGATATAGTTTGAAAGGTTCCAAGAACATTGGCAGAGGGACATCTGAACACCAAGTTTGCAAGTTGAGGTGATATCTACCTCCCAATCGAGCCTCATGGTTTGCTGATAAGCAGGAGAAGATGAGGTGGAAGAAATCACCCAGGGAGAGTGGCTCAGAACTACACCCATGAACAACACCAAAGGGCTGGTATTCTTCATTTTAAAGCATTGCCTGAAGAGGCCAGAAAACTATGTGGAATGGCTGAAAGCCCCTCATTCTGCCTGGGCAAATTATTTATGGAGCGTTCACGACAAATTGTGAAGGAAATGTTAAACGGATCTCTGGTTTCTAAGAACTTGCTGTTATTAAGCCAGCAGGGGATACAATTTCTGCTCCTTGCTAAGTGGATTCTGCTTTTCTCTTTTCTTTCATTTTCGTTTTTATTTTCTTTATTTTTATTTTTTATGTTTTTGAGACAGAGTCTCACTCTGTCGCCAGGCTGGGATGCAGTGGCGCGATCTCGGCTCACTACAACGTCCACCTCCTGAGTTTAAGCAATTCTTTTGCCTCAGCCTCCCTATTAACTGGGACCACAGGCATGCATCACCACACCTGGATAATTTTTCTATTTTTAGTAAAGACAGGGTTTCACCATGTTGGCCAGGAAATTCTTGATCTCCTGACCTTATGATCCACTCACCTCAGTTTCCAAAAGTGCTGAGATTACAGGCTTGAGCCACTGCGCCTGGCCTTATTTTCTTTATTACTGAGCAGCTATTTCACCTGGGTTTCATTTGACTTAACGTCCTTTTCTACAATGTTGGCCCACAGAGAGACCATATCACCAGACGGCTTCTCGACTAGCTATCTCCAAACGCTGCTCTCCTCTGGTGGAATATTAATTCTCATCACGCCTGCTTAGCTACCTTGGGGCCTTCCCAAATCTGTTCACCCATCTGAGTTCTGTGTAGCATAGGTCTGGACTGTTGGAAACGGATGGCTCCATCGGCTGGCAGACAATTATGTAATATACTGAAAGGCAGCTTTGGGGTGGAGGAATTTCCATAAGAGTTGAAGTGATCATAGAGGGAACAATAAACTGAGCCTTTTAGACTGGATGGTGCACTGTTACTGGATCATCCATTCCCTGTTCTCCCACCAGCCCTGGCCCATTAGCTGTGGCCATGAAAGTATAGGGAGTCCTCAGTAGTATTATGGTTTTACATTTATTGCTACTTGTCTTCATGAATTGCAGTTTGCTTGCAAAAAATGAAAAAAACAAAACAAAAGAAAAAAAACACCATCCTAAATGTAAACAAGGTTTACAGTGATTGCCTCTGGGTGCTAACATTATAAGTCTTTTTATATTTCCATATTAACTGCCTTTCAAAATTTGTAAAATGAAACATTAACAATCACAAATAAAAGGAATGGAATTCAAAATAAAACTACCTAAGACCATTCAAAACAAACTTCATAAATTTGATTGGTATTTGAGAAAATTCATCCTTGTCCCCTCATTCACTACTTTTAAAACAAATACACCCACAGAGAACACTTGTCTGTTTAGCTGGTTTTTACTCATGAACAGAAGCAGTATCTCACACTGTTGCGGGGTTTTTGTTAAGTTATATTGTGTCCTTGTACGTGTGTCTTAGCTAACTGCTTATTTTATTGATTTTTTTTTCTCTGAGGCTGATTCACCTTCCTAGTGGTGTACATTAAGGTCAGGATGATCAGGGCTGCCAAGGGGCCTCACATAGGCTTTACCTCTGTGTGACGGCCATTGTCTTGAACTTCCTGTTCACCTTACTTATCAAGCCCATATTTTTAGAAGGTCTCTTAATCTCCTTCCACCTCAAATTTATAATTTAAAATGGGAAAAAGTATTTGCAATACATATAGCATAAAATTAATACATTTCCTATGCATGTCTCTACATAAACATATATATGTACATTTAGACAAATAATTTTAAAAAATGTATCCCTCACTGCCAAAAATTATGAATAAGCAGTTCTCAGAAACACAAAGGTCAACTAAACTGAAAGGGTGTTAAGTTCCTTGGTATAGATTTCCACACCACAAATTCTCTCTGCTTTACCCATAAGTTGAATGGATTAGAAATTGGTTGTAACAATTAGATAATTCATTTCTGTGAATAATAACTAACATTTAAAAGTGGTTTGATAAATGATTTGTGTTTTTTGAAACCTTTGAAAAGAGGAGATACATGTTACAAATAGTATTTAGATGTCTAGTAATTGGGGTCTGACCCCTAATAAAAGAAGATTAGCAGGGCATAGCCTGGTGACAGAATATTCTATATTCTGGTTTTCGGGACAAAACTCCTAAGGAAAAACGACACTCTGAAAACAAGACAGAAGGCCAGCTTATACAATGATTGATCAAAGTATAAGTTCAGTTCCTAGAACTACTTTAGCAAACATTCATTTTCCCTTCACATCTTTTCTCTTCCTTCATTCTTTCCTGATTTTTTCCTATTATTGGTCTTTTTCTATTATAGTTACCATTAATTGAATATCTTATTCTTTGACTTGTACTGCATTAGACACTTTGCATATATACACTAGGCTTTGCACCAATCTTGCAAGAAATAAAATATCCTAATTTGGGGTAGTTAATGAAATCACAGTCCAGAGTGGTTAATCTGCCTTCTTGAGTTTACCCAGTACAAAACATCAGAGAGCTATGATTAAAAGCATAATTTTTCTGGTATCAAAGCAAATTATTTTAGGTTGAGGCTTACCCCAAGAACCCAATATTTCTATAATATGGCTGTGGAATTCACTATAGAGCTCACGGGTGAGAACAGACCTTTTATCACAGAGGGCTTATTTCAGGAATGGGTTGAGTCAAAGGTAGTCCCTGGGACAGGGGTACAGAGTGATGGAACCTCTTCAGGCTCAGTGGGGATCTCAGCCCTTCACAAGCTGCAGACTTTCTCAGCTTCTGTGGGCAGGTGGGATTTTATTATGTTCTCTTTCAGAGAATTTTCAAATCTTTGTATTCTTTCTTGGCCATATGTAAACTGATTCTTCAAACCTGTAAAAGAGCTGGGTAAATACGGACAGAGTAGCAAGCAGAAAGCAAAGAAAAAGGGGCAAATGTCAATCCCTTACATATGAAAAATAAATTTTAAAAAATCTTTTAAGACATTCTAAAATGTTGCTGTATTAGCAGCTCTCAAAACTGTGTAGTAATGTTAACCTATGCATGCAGAATTTATAGCATATTTCTTATGGTGCCTTCCTGCTTCATAACAGCAAGCGGAAAGAGGAGAAAGCATCTCACTTGTAAGTTTGCAGAGGGAATTATTTTTAACTTAAAAAAGTATGTTATTGATAAAATTCTAAGTTTTTTGTCATTTTTATGCACTCCCCCCACGCACCCTCTGCTGTAGCCACAGACTATTTCTTCCTGTTCCCCAAACACTCTGACTCTTTCATATGCCATGATTTTGCATATGTTTTTTGTTTCTAATGGGGATACCCTTAAAATGAGTTCTGACTGCTCTAAAATGAAGAAGCAGATGACATGTCACTTTCTCTGGAAGGCCTTCTCAAATGACTTCAGAGCAATGGACATTCCTACTTCATTCTGTTTCTACCTTGGCTACAGCACATATCTGTTCATAATTATCCCAGACATATTTCAGTAAAATTGTGCCCGTTAATTTGAGTCTCCTGAGTCTAAGAACTGTATCTCCTATAGTACCTATTTTAGGGGGTTAACATTTTACTGCAAACTCAGTATATTTAAGTGCATATGTGCATGCACACACACACAAATACACAATGTTGAATGTATTTCAACTCCTCTATTGGATCCCCTTGCTTTCTGTTTAGGATACCATCACATTTTATGAGGTTTTTATTGCATGGTAAGTTTCTCTATAGAAATTGGGAGGACTCCAAAGCAATAACAAAAAAAATATAAGTGATTTCCTTATGTTTTCCATCTCATAAAGAGCAGACTCTTGCCATCTATGAAGTGTAATAATTCCACCCTGACACCAAACATTATTTTTATTACTCACAGCCTTGAGTTTCAATCCTACCTCTGGTCTTACTGGCTAATTCACTTCAATTGTCTGACATCTAATATCATTATCTATAAATTGAGAATGATTGTACTTATATCACAGGGGTTCATTGAGGATTGATGGGTGCTTGATACATGGAAGTAGTTACACTTATTGTAGCTCAGAACTTTGCCTCACATATCAACCTTGGATTCACCAATAGGTCTTGGAATTGGACATCAGCTGATAAATCCACTCATTAGTGTACCTGGAGAAGAGCAACATTCTCTGCTGCCAAAACTGTATTAGGTGTCCAAAGGTGGTTGCTTCATTTGATATGAGGCTGTAACCAGAAAACACGCATAGAAGGATCTTGCACAGAGTTTTGCACACATGAGCTTTTAGGTTATTTTAGCTTTTAGGTTTAGCTTTGAGGTCAAACCTCAAAAGTTGTATTTGTGATCTTGGGCAAATGATTTCTTTTTTATTATTATTTATTTTTTTTATTGCATTTTAGGTTTTGGGGTACATGTGAAGAACATGCAAGATTGTTGCATAGGTACACACATGGCAGTGTGATTTGCTGCCTTCCTCCCCATCACCTATATGTGGCATTTCTCCTCATGCTATCTCTCCCCAGCTCCCCACCCCCCCTGCCTAAAGTAATTTACAGATCTCTTTGTAATGGATCTATTTTACTAGTTGTTAAAAGAGGATAACAATATGAAATGCACAGAAATTTTGTGGTCATTAATTAAGATTACAATAGTATTGTTTACTGAATGTTTTCTGGATGTCAGGCAGAGGCTTAAACACTATGCATGAATCCTTTCATTTAATATTGCAAAAATCTTATGAAGTAGATGATATTTGCAAATGTGGAAAGTAAAGCTAGTGGGATGTAAGGAAAATGTCCAAAGACACAGGATTAATTTTTCTCTATTTAAAGCTCATACTTGCAGCTGCTTAACTGTGTTGCTTCATTTTAAATGTAGTTTGTTAAAGAAATATTGACTCTGGGCTTATTAAGTGCAAGATTATGAAAGTGAACAGGGACAAAGCATCTTTGCTTTCTAATAAAGAAATGTGTGTGTGTGTGTGTGTGTGTGTGTAGTTTTAGATAATGATAATACATTTTTTTAAAAGACTTAGAACAGAATGATGTGATGACCTCTAAGAGAGGAATAGCCATTTTAGATATCATGGTCAAGGAAGACCTTCCTGAGGAGGTAATATTTATTGAGACCTAAAGAATGAGGACTCTGTATCTTAAAGGAACTCAAAGGCATCTGGGACATAATTCAACAAATATTGCTGAGTGTAAGCAGAAATCAATCATGAATCAATCAGTTAGGCTGCCAGTCAGTCAGTCTACCATTAAACTCAGTCTTTTCACTAATTGGTTGGGAGACCTATGCAGTGATCCTTAACCCTCACTGCATCAGAGAAGTTATAAATTCACAGAATTCCCCAAGGATTCTGATTTTACTTGTCTAGAATGAGGCCTCAGTCTCTTAGGTTTTAAACACTCTTCAGGGGAATCTAATAAATAGCCATGGTGAAGAATCACACATAAAAAGAACAGTATTGTATATCTGTTTGAGCTTCATTTTCTTCATTTGAAAAATGAGGAGAAGAGCACGAACCATCTTTAGTATGTACTACACCTGTGTTACTCCAAATGTCGTCCTCCAACTGGCAGCATCAGCCTCACTTACTAGAAATTCAGATTTGAAGAGATCCACCCCAGTCCTGCTGAATTAGAATCTGGATTTTGACAAGATTCCCAGGTGATTTTTAAGCACATGCAAATTTCAGACTTGCTGGACTAGATAATGTCATGAATTAAAGTTGCTAGGAAAAGAGTCATAAACTATCATTCTTAAGCTAAGGACAAGCATGAAACACTTCCTTATTGTCAACAGGGAATTCTCCCACGTTAAAGCCAGAATAATTTCAATGAGATACTCTGAGAATCAAATAAGCCCATTTTTGTTTTCAGAATTCATTCTAAAATGTCTTTAAGAAAAGCTTGGTATAGATTTTTTTTCATGCTTCAACATATTGCTTTGAACTTTAACCAAAACTTCTCCAACTTAAAAAATAAATTATGAGTAAGGTCATAAATCTCATTAAAATCTAATATTCAGTAAAGCTGTCTAGTGTGTATACTATGGAAAATTGGATTTTACTGTAACTGGAACCTTATGTATAATATTGCAAGTTAATTACAGAAGTTTATTTTTTTCACATGTAATAATAGTTTATACAGACTCAGTCTCTGTGCTACCATCAGGATATAAGTGCTCTTAAGAGACTAAATTTAATATCGTTTCACCTATTCAGATACACAAGACTAAACGTTTCCTGAGTAAATAGCAATTTACATCTTTTTGGTACAGATAAAATTAACAGATTAATCAAGTCTTCACATACACACACACACTCACACACTCTTATTCCAATATATGTTAAACTTGCCTTGGTTTTAAAATTCTCTCATATAATTGTTAGTTGTTGATTTAAAGGGTTGGAAAAATTGCTGTTATTTGGGGACCCAGGTGGTCTCATAGGGTGTTTGTACACCCTGACTTGCCAATGGTTACTCAATTACTATTATTTGATTTCATGATATAATCACAATAATTTTATCGTTTATGCAGAGTACAATCAAAATGCAAAGGGCCAGGTAGCAAGTATTCACTGACTGCACTTCTTTTGTCTGTTTCTGAATGGGACTGAACAGTGCTTTCCTCTTATAAAACAGCACCTGTAATACGATGAACACAGAGAAATACACACAAACACACATTCACAACACAGCACACATGTACACACCCACACACGTGCATTCTCTCCTCAGTAGGAAAAAAAGTCACCAAAATGACAGAGTGCTGTGTCTGTGTTTTGTTTCCTTAGCCAGATAAGTTTTTAGTTCCTGTTAAATCAATATACTAGAGGATAATTTAATGAAAAGAAGACACAAATTACGTTTTCTTGTTTTTCTGAAATAAATTAATTCACAGGGTGCTTTGTCTTGTTTAGAAGTTGTCTTACCCCAGGAGATACCACTGAATAATCTTTAATGTAGAAAAATAAACTCAGCACTGTGCAGATATACATTTAAATAGCATTGATAAATCAAATTTAAACATCAATACTTGTTAGCACTCCTTTAAATGTGCTCTCCTTCCAGCTAATGAAAACCAAGGACAGATTTCAAAAGCCCAGTAGTTATTGATTACGAAGTGTTGTAATTTTCCTCCTGAGAGTGCACTTTGGCCAAAACTTTCACATTCATATTTTCCAACTACAGAAAGTAATAATTATAAATTAATGACATCAATTCCATTGAAATGCAATTATTACAGTCTCTCTGAGGGTGGAAAAAAATCTCAGCTTTAGCTAAGTTTCCGTCAACATCTTGATTTCACAAAGTCATTTGTATTCATGCTGAAAATGGACATTGAGCTACTGGAATGGTGCACCTGGCTTTTCTAGTTCACCTGTAGCTTTGCTTACTGGTGGTAGAAATATTAATGGCTTCTTTCTGAAGTCATAATGAGAGATTAGGCAGTTGCTGGTGTATACAATAAATTGCCAAATTTAATATTATATCCTTAGGCAACTATGCAAAGAAGAGCGAATTTGTGTGTGTGTGTGTGTGTGTGTGTGTGTGTGTGTGTGTGTTTAAGACAGGAGGCAGCCCACTTTGGCACAGAGTACAAGCATCAGAGTATCAGGCGCAAGCATCAGGTGTTCTGTCAGAGTCTCGGCTCCATTCATTCTGGCTGCCTCCACTATGCACTTCTCATTTGCAGGAAATGGTAAACAGTTCTGCAGTGTTTCTAGATCTCTCATATATGCATTCTAAATGGACATTATGAAAAGTCAACACCACTATTTTCAAATCCAAAATTTCATCTGTCATGTGCTTCAGGTACAATCCAAGTTCCTTCCAGCATTTTCAATCCACAAGGAAATTCACTTTGTTTAGCCTCAAATCCAATTTTTAAGGATACTCTAAAGTCAAGATGAATATGCTAACTTAGTTTTATCATCATAACCACATAAGATAAGTGCTTATAAATATCTGCAGGATCCACGTGTAAGTATATATATTTTAACATTATCAAAAGTCTTATGAAATTGTCAAGTTCTTAGAATTGATTATAGTTTCCAAAGAACTCTAAATTATTCACAGAAAAAATATACTAACAATATATTAAAATCTAACATTCTCCAAACTGTGTTTGTTATGTTATTAGTAGCAGTTTCTGCATTTAATGTATGAGACTAATAATTCTGTGAAAATGACACCATATATTATTACAGTATTGTAGATGGCAAATGTTTTATTTCATAGCATTTTTCTGAGTGTCAAAAAATTTTTAATCCCATTTTAAAATAATTTAGCTTTTAGGATGCATCCATTATTCAAAGTTAATCTTTTAACAATTTTTTCTCATTGAAATAATCAATGCCTTTGAAAATTTAAAGACATTTTAAAATCATCCCAGAGGAACTATTTTGCTTTTAAGCAAATCTTATGAAAATTGAGCTAAGAAAACACAACTCATGCATTCCACTTACACTTTAAAGCATTCTGACTTTTGTAACATATGTTTATACTTTAAAATACCATAGCATATCAACTAGAAAACATGCTTATAAAAATATCCATTTAAAGGAATATTCTTACAATGCACATAGGCTTGTAAATCCCAAGATGCTGACAACATGATATGCCAGCTGTAGACGGAGAAACTGATGAAAATGCAGTAATTCTGAATTTTAATATAATATAAACCATGTCAGCAACATTTTTGAAGAGCAGCTGCCAAGATTTCAATCCAACTGAATGGATAATGTTATTTTTGTACTCTGTTCACTTCTAGCAAATTAGACTTTTCCCCTTTTTCCTAATGATAAGCTTTGCCTTATCAACAACAACAAAACTTCTGACTGAATGTCATGCAATGAATTATCACTCTGTTTAAGATGAAAGACTAATTATAGTGGTGAAAAATATATAGACCACAACACTGCCAAAGAGAGAAACTATAACAAAATATTATTTGTTATTTGAAATCTGATATATTCCATTGCAGAGATAAGTAACATTAAAAGAAAATCTATTTCTCATTCAAATTCAAATTGCAATACGTGGCATGTTGCTTACTAACCCAATTTCTTATAAACCCAAGTGAAAAATAAATTGATGGTATATTTTGTGTTGAGTCAGATTTTCCTTGTGTTAAGGCAGTCTCCTGGGAATGTCTAAAAAATGCAAAATAAATGGACAATGGCACCGCAGTTCTAGCCGAAATGATTTGCCACATGTCTCAGGATATCAGGACACCCCACGGCTCAGGGATTCTATAAGCTGATCTGAACTTAGGAGTTTCAGCAGTTCTTCACCCCATTCCCCAAAAGCAGAGCTGACAAGCCCTGCTGGGTGGTGATTATATATAATGATTATGTTCATCCTCATGCCCCCACTCTACCTTCTACGCTGTTGCTAGAATGATCTTCCTAAAACACAAGAAGATGCAACATACCTGTATAAACCTATTTAATAACTTTCATAGACTTTGGAGTAAAATAAGAATCACTTAGCTCTTCATAGTCCACCCTCTACCCACCTTTCATTTCATTTTTTTCTATACTCCCCTGAATTTTCCACAAACTTGACTCTTATCTTAAGGATTAGTTTTCAATTTCTGAAATTTTCTTTTTTCACTTGCTTCTCTACATCCTTACACACACCTCTCTCCTAAAAAGAAAAAAAAAATATTCTTTTGGCTGCTCAGGCACCCTTTCCTTTAGCAAGCCCATCTGGAATCCCAGGCTGGGTCAATTTGTGTTCCATATAGAATCCCATAGTTTCCTTAATTATAGCACCTCCATACTCTGTTGTTTCTATTGGTTACTATAATCAGTAATTAGTTATACAATAGAATAATAATTAATTATCACACTACAATTGGTTCTACTATGTGGAAGGTCTATGGTTAAAAACAGAGGTCAGAGTTTCAAATTATCTGTACTGCATGCCAGAACTGTAGCTTTGGGTAAATTACTTAAACTCTCTAAGCCATAGTTTCCTTATCAGCAAAAAAGAGAGAGAGAGAGAGAGAAAAAGAGGTTAAAACCAACTCGCTGTGATTGATAGAGTTATTGGGAGTAAAGATTGAGATAATTCCTGTAAAACCTCACACCAACCGGAATACTGTGTCAGCCATAATTTTGGTTCAGAATATGGCCTTTTTCAATAAAGTCTTCAATTCCATCTAAGAATAATTTCATACATCTTAAAAATCAGATCAGTCAAGATGTTATTTCTCTAGAAATTGGCATGAGTTGAAAATACAAAGTATAATTATATGTGGTGGGCATACAGACATAATTACCAAGAGTCAAACACACAAACAAAAACACAAAACCAGCATGAAGTTTAAATAATGATGACTATAGGAGCCGAGTGACTTCAGGCAAATTATTTTACTTTATGAACTTCAATGTTATCATCTGTAAATTAATCGTCAATCTAATGATAACTTAGCTCTGTTTCAACTCTGTTACGAGACCAGAAACACAAATTCAATAATATTTCTGTATAGACTTTCCAACTATTGAGCTTAAAAACTGTAAATTTCTTCCTATTTAATTTGTAAAGGGGAAAAATTACTGCTCTTCAGCTTTTGCCATGGGAAAATTTATTTGACAAAAATAAGATGTTTTTTCTATCCTTGAGAAGAGTGCATTTGTGCAGAGCAACAAAATCTGTTAAGTTGAATCATGAGAACAGGAACGTGTTAGGTCTATAAGCGGGCAGTTTCCAGAATCCATGGGATTGTGTCTCTCAACAGCTTTCATCTTAGCTGTTTTGCCCTTCAGAAAACTTGTTTTCAATGCAATTCAAGCCACCTTAGAATAACAGATTGGGTGTTTTGAAGGACATTTATTGTGCCTATAGCACTGAGCAGGAAGGCCAATTTTGAAGAGCTTTGTGTTATGTTCCAGGTCCAAATGCCCTTAAAGAGACTCAGACTCTCTTCTGTGTACCCAACATGACACCTTAAGAGAAAGATCCTTCAAAATAGCATTTTAAGATGCAGTACGAGCTTCTTCTGATAGATGTTTTTCCTGTGGAGCCATGCTCTCTAATTTCACTCTCTGATGTTCAGTCACACATCAATCAATTACAATGAACAACTTAAATAAGGCTGGCTTTGAGTCTCCTTCAACCTGAGGAGTTGCCTCTGTATCAAGCTCAAATCTAGCCTTTCAATGAGTGAATTAGGTTTTGAATTGACATATTTTCACTTAATAAACAAAAAATTTGATATTTTATCTTTTTCTCTTTGAAAAATAGAGATAACACACATTACCTACAAAGAAGATAACATACACATCTAATTTGATTACAATATAACATTTTAATGTAAAGCTTTTATAATTGATTCTATAAGAAAATGCAGAGATGAGATATTAATGTGAACTGACATTTCCATATATTCAAATGGAGACTTAAAGCCAGTAGAATTTGCTTTAGAAAAGATGCCATGAGATGGCACTTGCCTACCTTTTCATCCTTATCTCTTGCCCTGACTTGCACTCTGTGCTGCTGTCATAGAAAACTTTTAGATTTCTCTTAAATTGCCATATTTTTAATACCATGAAGCCTTTGTACATGTCTCTCCTTCTAATTGAATACATACTCTCAGTCATACATTAGACACACTCCTACACAAACTTGAAAACCCAATTTAGCTATCTTTTTAGTTGATAGAGAGGTATGCCTCCCACTAAACTTAAGAGTCATGTTTTATTCTTTCCTATGATTCTAATGCCCAACGTATTTCCAGGGATAAGGTATGTATACACAATAATTTAAAAAGGAATTAATGGATGAATGGCGTTGATTAAAAGAAAGAAGTCAAAGACATTCAAAAGAGGTAGGAGAGTAGTAGAAAGTGGCTTGGGAGTAGGTTGATTTTATGTTCAGAAATATGTGGAGACATGGTTGAAAGAATTAATGTGCAAAGTTAAAACATAGTGAATGATAAATTTGCATGGGTCTTTGAAGTAATGAAGTTGCATCCAGGATTAGTGTATCAGGTTCTAGACAGTCAAAGATTCATGAGCAGATCAAAGAAATAGTAAAAAACCAAAATCTCTGAATAATTCATTTTTCTTCTTTAATAAAGCCCTTGTCCCTACAAAGAAAATCAGAATTGTTTAATAAAATCTGAAATGGGACAATAAGAAAATGATAGGGTTGATATCACATGACACTCACCTCAGTTCTATTGCATATAGATGGTGACTCCTGCTTTGAAGTGGTAATTTATAAAATGCTAACCTTGAGACCTGGGCAAGTGAATGTCATTTGCAGGGCATGAAGGCTGCACTCTGAAACTCTGTCTCATTATGGCAAATAACAGACCAAAGAAGGAAACAGAGACATTCCACTGTAGAGGTCAAAGTTCACAAGCAAATTGCCTCCAAGTGTTTGTCACTACACATTTGCATTTTATATATCATTTTATTTTCCACTGTGCTTTAATAATCATTTTAGATATTTACCTTTACTAAAGCAAAATTCTCAATTTGCATCTGCAAATATCTACTCCTAGATACATCTGCCCACCTGCAGCATAATTAACTAACTGAAATTCTTTGACATTCTATGATGTAAACAGTTTTCTAGCCCTGATGTTGGTAAGTCTGCAAATATTAAAAGTTGATGCATTATTCTTTCTTTTTTTACTTTCTTTTTTTAAGATACAGCATTATTTCTGCCACTTGTATATTCCAGAACGATCTCTCCTGGTTGTACAAATCTAGAAATGTTTTGGAAGTGCATTAGGTGCTCTGATGCATAGCCCAGATCTTCCCCTCATCAGGAGAGCACACATTCCATCAGCTGATGACAGTGTTGCTGACTCCAGGCTTGTAGCTTAGTATCCTCTGAAGATTGCTCCCAGCTGAGGAAAGAAGACTCACCCAAGTTCATGACATCTTCTCAAAGTCATGCTTCTTTCCTGGGATCAACCTGCATTCTTGATGCAGTGGATAAAAGCTTTGCTTCCTTTGCCCCAAGTCAGGATAATTCTACTAGGCCACCCCAGCTCCAGAGCGTCCCATAGGATAGGGTGAGGCCTCTTCTAATTTGACTTGCCACTCCTCAGTTTCTTGCTTTGCCCAATCCTGGTTACTTTACTCTCACATTTGCAGGAAAGTGAGAAATCACTCCTTATATTGCTCTGTATACTAATCTTTGTCTCAGAGTTTGTGTCCAAATAGACTTGAACTCCTACAAAAAATAAATAGGAATATGATAAGCTAAGAATCTTTAAATTTTAAAAATCTTGAAGGCAATTTTAATATCATTTGAAATTGGAAGGGACAATGGTCCAATAGAAGCATCCAGCAATTGTCTTTCTGTAGGAACATCAAATTGAACAACTATCCACACGAAAAAGCACTTACATAAGAACCAAAAATTAGGTGAGTAATCAAAGCATCAAGTTTTGATATGATATTAAGAAAAGAGGCACTGCAGAGGTAGGAAAGACAGTCTTGAATTGCTTACACCACCACCCACCCTCACCCCTTGGCAGCAGCTGTTTGGCACAGAGAGAGCATCTGCACCGTGTGTGGAGGAGTGCAGTGCTTGGGGGACTTTTGGAACTCAGTGCTTCCCTTTCACAGTGGAAAGCAACAAGGGGCAGAACTCAGCTGGCACTCACAGAGGGATCATCTAGACCATCCCTAGGCAGAGGCAAATCACCAACCCCAGTGATCAGCTGAGTCTCAGCAAACCCCACCGCCACAGGTTCTCTGGGGCCCTAAATAAACTTGAAAGCCAGCACAGGACACAAAGACTACAATTTCGGGGCAGGCCCTGGTGCTGTGCTGGGCTTGGTGCCAGTGGAGTTGGGGTACACACAATCTAGTGAGACCCTAGTCAGGGCAGTCAAGGGAGTGCTTACGCCACCCTTCCATCAACCACAGGTAGCACAATTTGCAGCTCAAGGAGATATCCTTCCCTCTGCTTGAGGAGAAAAGAGGGGAGGGTAAACAGGGCTTTCCTTGGAACTTAGTTACCAGCTCAACCACAGTAGAATGGGAAACCAGGCAGAGTGCAGAGGCTGTCATTCCAGGTCCTAGATCCTGAATACATTTCTAGACACATCCTGGGCCAGAAGGGCACCTATTGCCTTGAAGGAAAGGACCCAGTCCTGGCAGAATTCATCATCTGCTGAATGAAGAGTGCCCGGGGCCTAAATAATCAGCAATGGTAGCCAGGCAATACTCACCATGGGCCTCAGATGAGACTCAGAAATGTATTGGCTTCATGTGTGACCCGGTACATTCCCAGGTGTGGTAGCTAAGGGGAGAGAATCCTTCTGTTTGAGGAGAGGAGAAAGAAGAGTAATGTGGACTTTGTCTTGCAGCTTGGGTGTCAGTTCATCCGCAGTATTTACAGCACCAAGTGAGCTCCTGGGGGACCCAGTTCCAGACCTGGGCTCCTGGGTGGCCTATATGGACCTGCTCTGGGCCATATGGAAGCCCATTTCCCTAAAAGGGAAAATAGAGTTGAACTCCTATAAAAAATAAGTAGGAATACGGAACTGGGGTCCCAAGGAGCTCACTTGGTGCTCTATATACTGTGCATGAACTGACACCCAAGCTGCAAGACAAGTCCAGATTACTCTTCTCTCTCCTCTCCTCAAACAGAAGGATTAGCTCCCCTTAGCTACCACTCCTGGGAATGTACTGGGTCACACATGAAGCCAGCACATTTCTGAGTCTCACCCGAGGCCCATGGTGAGAACCGATGGCACTAACCACAAGCTGAATGAAGAGCCCTTAGGCCTTGAGCCTTGAGTGAACATCGGCAGTAGCCAGGCTGTACACACCACAGGCCTGGGGCAGTCGTGATGACAGGGAGAAATTCCTCTGCTTGAGAGAAGAGGAGAAAAGGATGGCAATAATTTTGTCTTAGAGCATAGGTGCAAGCTCAGCAGCAGTAAAATAAAGAACCAGGTTGATTTCTAAGTTTCCTGACTCTAGGCCCTCGTTCCCAGATAGCATCTCTGGACCCAGTTGGGGCCAAAGGAAATCACTGCCCTGAAGAGAAAAACATAATCCTTCGTGGAATTGATACCGCTGATTGTAGATCCCCTGAGCCTTGAGTGAACATAGATGTTTTCCAGGCAGTGGTCACAGCAGGCCTTGTATGAAACCCAGTGCTGTGCTGGCTTCAGATCTGACCTGGTGCAGTCCCAGTGGTGGTCATAGGGGTGCTTGTGTCACCCCCAGCTTCGTGCAGCTCATGACACAGAGGCAGATTCCATTTCTTTGAGGGAAATTAAGAAAAGAAAACAAAAATCTCTGCCTGGTATTCCAAGGGATTCTTCAGGATCTTACCTAAGACTACCAAGGTGGTAGCTCCGCTAGCCTGCAAGAGCCACAGCATTATTGGAGTTGGGTTGCTCCCTAAAGCAGTTATGGCTGCAGTGACTAAGGACCTTTGAATAACTGGAAAGCCTTCCCAAGAAGGATGAGTATGAACAATCTCAGACTGTGAAGACTACAACAAATACCTAACACTCCAGTGCTAAGACACTGACGAACACCCACAAGCATCACAAGAATTCAGGAAAACATGGCATCATGAAACAAACTAAATTAGCCATCAGTGACCAATCCTGGGGAGATAGGGATATGTGACCTTTCAGAGATAACTCAAAATATCTGTTTTGAGGAAGACAATGAAATTCAAGACAATACAGAGAAAGAATTCAGAATATTATCAAACAAATTTAACAAAGAGGTTAAAATAATTAAAAATAATCAAGGAGAAATTCTGGAGCTGAAAAATGCAGTCAACATACTGCAGCATGCATCAGAATCTCTTAATAGCAGAACTGATCAAGGAAAAGAAAGAATCAATGAGCTTAAAGACAGGATATTTGAAAATACAGTAAGAGAAGACAAATAGAATTAAAAAGGATGAAACATGCCTTAAAAATATAGAAAATAGCCTCAAAAGTGTAACTGTTGGAGTTATTGACATTAAAGAGGAGTAGAGAATGAGATCAGGGTAGAAAGTTTATTCAAAGAGATAATAACAGAGAACTTACAAACCTAGAGAAAGATATAAATATTCAAGTAGAAGAAGGTTATAGCATGCCAAGCAGATTTAATCAAAACAAGGCTACCTTGAAACATTTAATAATCAAACCTCCAAAGGTCAAAGATAAAGAAAGAATCTTAATAGCAGCAAAAGGAATAAATAACGTAGAAAGTAGTTCCAATACATCTGGCAGCAGACTTCTCCATGGAAACATTACAGGCCAAGAGAGAGAGGCATGGTATATTTAAAGTGCTAAAGAAATAAAATTTTATCCTAGAATAGTACATCCAGTGAAGATATCTTTCAAATATGAAGGATAAATAGATATTACAAGACAAACAAAACCTGAGGGTTTTTATGACCACCAGACCTGTCATATAAGTGCTAAAGGGAGTTCTTTAATCTGAGAAAAATGAATCATAATGAGCAGTAAAAAATTATTTGATAGTATAAAACTTACCAGCAATAGTAAGTGCACAGAAAAACAGAATATTATAAAACTGTAACTGCAGTTTGTAAACTACTCACACTTTGAGTAGAAAAATTAAAAATGAACCTATCAAAAATAACTATTAATACAATAACTTTTCAAGACATGGACAGTATAACCACCAGTTTAAAATAGCAGTTTATAAGATATTATTGGCAAGTCTCAAGGTAACTTCAAATTGAAAATCATACAACAAATACACAAAAAATAGAAAGCAAGAAATTAAAATATACTACCTGAGAGAACCACCTTCACTAAAAGAAAGGCAAAAAGGAGGGGGAAAAAAAGAGAAGACCAAAAAGTAACCAGAAAATAGAAAATAAAATGACAAGATTAAGTCCTTGCTTATCAATAATAACATTGAATTTACATACACTAAAAGTCCCGATCAAAAGACATAGAATGGCTGAATGACTCAACAATCTATTACCTACAAGAAATACACATTATCTATAAAGACATGGATAAACTAAATATAAAAATGTGGAAAAAATATTATATGCAAATGGAAACCCTAAAAACTGTAGTAGTTATATCAGACAAATTAGATTTCAAGACAAAAACTATAAAATGTTACAAAGAATGTTATTACATAATGATAAAGGGTTCAATTCAGCTAGAGAATGTAAAAATTGTAAATATATATGCCCCCAACCCTGGAGAACCCAGATACATAAAGCAAATATTATTAGGCTAAAAAGATAGAGTCCAATACAATAATAGATGGAGACTCAACACCCCACTTTCAGCATTGCATACATCATCCACATGGAAAATCAACAAAGAAACATCAGATTTAATCTGTACTGTAGACTAAAAGGACCTAGAAAATATTTACAGAACATTTCATCCAACAGCTACAGAATATGTATTCTTTTCCTCAGCACATGAATCATTCTTAAGGATAAATCAATGAAAACTATAAATCACTGTTGAAAGGAATTGAAGAGAACACATAAAAATGGAAAGATATTCTATGTTCATGGAGTGGAAGAATCAGTACTGTCAAAATGTCCATGCTACCCAAAGCAATCTACAGGTTAAATACAATCTCTATAAAAATACCACTGGCATTCTTCATAGAAATAGAAAAATAATTCTAAAATTTTTTTGGAACTATGAAAGACCCAGAATAGCCAAGACTATCCTGAGAGGGGGGGAAAAGCACAATACCTGACATCATATTATACCACAGAGCTACAGTAACCAAAAGAGCATGGTACAGGTATAAAAACAGACACATATACCAATGAAACAGAATAGAGAACCCATAAATAAATCAATATATCTACAGTAAACTTATTTTTAACAACATTGCCAAGAACACATATTAAGGAAAAGACAGTTTAGTCTCTTCAATAAATGGTGCTGGAAAAACTGGTAATCCATATGCAGAAGAGTGAAACTAGACTTGTATCTTTCTTCATATGCAAAAATCAAATCAAAATGGATTAAATACTTAAATTTAAGTCTTCAAACTGTGAAACTGGTTAAAGAAAACATTGAGGAAACTCTACAGGACATAGAAATGGGCAAAGATCTTGTGAGTACTATCCCACAAACACAGGCAATCAAAGCAAAGACTGGAAAATGAGATCACATCAAATGTAAAAGCTTCTAAATAGCAAAGAAAACAATCAACAAAGTGAATAAACAACTCACAGAATAGGCAAAAACTATTTTCAACTATTCATCTGACAAGGGATTAATAAACAATATATAAAGATTTCAAACAACTCAATATGAAAAAAATCTAATAATCTGATTAAAAATATGCAAAAGGGCCAGGTATGGTGGCTCAGGCCTGTAATTTCAGCACTTTGAGAGGCCGAGGTGGGCTGATCATGAGGTCAGAAGTTCGAGACCAGCCTCCTGACTAATATGATGAAACCCCATCTCTATTTAAAAAAAAATTAACCATAAATAAATAAATAAATAAATAAAAATATGCAAAATATTTGAATAGACATTTCTCAAAAGAAGAAACACAAATGGAAAACAGATATATGAAAAGTGTTAAATATCACTGATAATCAGAGAAGTGTAAATCAAAAGGAAGGGAAAGGGAAGGGAAGAGAAGAAGGGAGAGGAGGGGATAGGAGGGGATGGGAAAGGAAAGGTGGGGAGAGAAGGGAAAGGAATGGAAGCGGGAAAATAAGGTAAAAAGAACAGGGAAAGAAAAGGGGGAAGGGAAGGGGAAAGAAAAGGAAAAAAGAACAAGGAAAGAAAAGGAAAAAAGAACAGGGAAAGAAAAGGGGGAAGGGAAGGGGAAGGGGAAGGGAAAGGAAGGGAAGGGAATGGAAAGGAAGGGAAGGGAAAGGAGAGGAGAAGAGAGATGGAAAGGACAGGGGAGGGAAAAGGAGAGAAGCAGAGGGGAGATAAGAGAAGAGGAGGGGAAGGGGAAAGAAAGAGAAGAAAAGAAGAAAGAAAAGAAAAGAAAGAAAGGAAAGAAGGAAGGAAGGGAACAAAAATGAAGGGAAGGGAAGGGAAGAGGGGAGGGGAGGGAAGGGAGGTGAGGGGAGGGGAGGGAAGGTAAGGTAAAGGCAGGGAAGGGAGGGGAGAGGAGAAGGAAAGAAGGAAAGGAGAGAAAGAAACTGGTTAAGAGTGAGGTAGCCACTCTTGTGTTGTGGAACCCAGTTTTCCAAAGATTAAAAAGGCATATTTGAAGAAAAAAAATAGAAAAGGAGAATGAACAGACTGCAGTCCCCCTAACTCACTCACATTTTCCTAGTTAAATTACACAGCTTTCTAATTAGGGATTTTTCTATTTCATGAGAGCAAAAACAGTACATATCAGCTTAGTAATGGTCAGCCAGGAAAAGATTAACCATGGTAAACATTTCAAACAGAAAAATTTGATCCAGAAAGATGAGTAGAAAAAACCCTAAGACTATGAGAGACCCAGGACTTGCTGGACATTGGAATTATTTTATATTTCTTCTCTTTTATAAAGTAAGTTATTATGGACATAGAGATTCATGGAATATGTTTTATTCTGGTTTTATCTTTTTAACTCTA
The DNA here is from genome assembly GCA_963573385.1 of Cacajao melanocephalus. Lineage (NCBI taxonomy): Eukaryota > Metazoa > Chordata > Mammalia > Primates > Pitheciidae > Cacajao > Cacajao melanocephalus. Next base: position 112,086 of record CAUYLG010006149.1, on the reverse strand, counting down.
AAGTATTATTTAGAACTTTCAAAATGGTATAAGTTCTAGCGTCAACTTTTCCTGCATAGCAATCAACCAAAGAATCTCAGTGGCATACAATAATATGCACTTATTTCTCACTCATGGCCTAAAGATTGGCAGGAACTCCCTTTCAGGCCGTTGGTCAAGTTCGGGTTGGCTGCACATGTCTGGTTTTGGGGTCTGCACTAGAGAGTCTGCAATTACCTCATGCATATCATCCTCCTGACAAAGGCAAACAGCACCCAGCAGGGCAAGCAGAAGCAAATAATGCTTCTTCATATGCAGACTTGGAACCAGCACAAGACACATCTTAACATTTAGACTTGAAACCACCAAACTATCACTTCCACTTTCATTTCATTGACAGAAGCAATTCACCTGGTTAATCTCAATGTCAGGGGGCTGGACAAGTATACGTCCCTCATAAAGGTGTTAGGGAGGCAGTGGATATTTGCAGAACAGTTATCCAGTTGCTAACAATGGAAACAAACACATTTTTAAAAGTTTGCATGTGGTTAACAGGAAAAAAAGCATTGGTTTTACCTAAAAAGAAGACTGAGTTTGGCGTTTTGTTCAAAATATACTGAAGTATTTATGTGGGTTGCTCAACAGGTGGCCTGAAGCTTTCTGCTCTCTAATGCTCTGCCATCATAATGTGAGAGCTAATTGTTGTTTCACCTAAAGAATTAACACATTAGTTTCTCTCTGCTCTCCTGGTCTCCATCTTATCACTGCTGTGCATTCAGAGTTTGTGCTCGCTAATGACTTGCACTGCCTCTTAGATTTTACTATCACATGACTTTTATTCATTGGTCTTTCTCTCTGGGTCATTTTCTTTCTCGTGATCTCACTTCCTTTCTCTGAGTGTTTTACATTCAGACTCACTCTAAATGAAAGTCCTAATGGTTAATCACTGTTAAAACTATTGGGCAAAGCTCAGAGGCTGCTAACCAGCTCAGAGCAACCTGCCATTAGATCATGGTATTATTTCTGTTCTCATCAGCTGTATTCTGGGAAGTAGTCACATGGTATGAATGAGATTACTATACATTATCAATAACCCTAGGCAACTTTATATTCATAGAGGATTTTGGTGTGTCAGTTTCTTTGAGAAGGAGCTGTAGGCTTGGTAAGAAATTGTGAGACTTCTCATAAAGGAGTACTTTAATTGACAAGATATTTGCTTGGTCTTACAGTGGAGATAATTAGGGTATAGCTGGAAGAAAGGAAGAAGGAAGGAAGGAGGAAGGAAGGAGAAAAGAAGGAAGGAAGGTAGGAAGGGAGGGAGGGAGGGAGGGAAGGGAGGAAAGAAGGGTGAAAGGGAGGAAGGGAAGGAGAGAAAAGGGAGAAAGAGAGCCAAAAGGATGGGAGAGCGGGATGTAGAAAGGAAGGAAAGGGAAAAGGAAGGAAGGAAGGAAATATTGAGAAATGTTGAGGCTCAAAATGTCTCCTACAGTCTACCCTCCCTATTTAATTCAATGTTACTCCAATCAAACTCTCTCTTTCTCACTTCTCCTGAACACACATGTGCATAAAATGTATTTCTTTTGTGGTCCCCTCCGATATTTGAGCATCTTCAAGGAAAGACAGGTTTGAACATCAGAGGATCCCACATGTTTAGACAAAATATTGTCAATGAAATGGGTGAAATTCTCAGCGTGGGCCTTTCTCCAAACGATTATTACCTTTCCACTGCCTGTTTTTTCTAACAATTCCTTTCAGTTCTTAAATAAGAACACCGTTATTGTCTCTCTTAGTGACCATTTGGCCCTGTAATTCCAATTCTTGGTCCAACATTGAGCTCCCTTTTTCTCTGCATTTTTGTAATCCTGTTGCTCCTTTTTAGATCTGTCCATCTGCCCCAGAAGCAACTGTTAGGCTCCACATGCTACCTTGCAGGACTTAAGGTGAACACCAGAAATAAGAATAAACAAAATAAAAATTAATGCTATTGAACAATAAACAAGATGTTTGTGTTACGTTTTATTTGGTTGAAAATTATAGGAGTTAACTCATTTGCAATAAACAAATTGCCAAAAATGTTCTAAATTTAAACAAACATCTGTAAAATATTATACTCAATTTAATTAATAAGAACAATAAGAAGTATACATTATTGCTGGAACTCTACTTATGCCTTGAGTATATGAGCATATTTAATCTTTAGAGTTATCTTTTCTTGTGTGGTGGTGATTACAATCCTTATTTAAATGATACCATAACTTAACTTTAGGGTAAGTTAAACAGCCTATCCAATCTAGTAGGCAGCAGAGACAAGAACACATGGGTGTTTAATAATTGCTTGGATGTAGCAGATGCTTGAGTAAATGAATAGATGAGTACTTGAGATTGGATGAAATAAAAGGCTTAAATAGGCAAGTGCTGGCATGTGTAAAAGAAAATACTAGGGGTCTTGAATGCTATGCTAAAAAGTTTAAATCTATTATAGTTGACAGAGGACACACTTAGAAGTCTTTTGAGCAGTCAAGTGACACTCTCAATATTTATACTGAGTAATCAGGGAACATCATGTTTTATGTGCTAAAAAAGAGAGAGACTTTAGTCAGCGAAGTTAGCCTGCAGAGTTTTGCAAAAATGTATATGTGAGTAAAGGATCTGAATTGCAATGGCATGAGTGGGACTAGAAAGAATAGATTGACATGAGAAATTGTGTACAACATCATTCATTTCCAGAACTGGGGAACTGATTAGACAGAGCCTCTAAGGGAGAAGAAGGAGTTAACAGCACTAAAACTGCCTGTAGTTTACAAGACATTTTGAGATATTCAATTGCTTTAGGGCCATAATTTTAAACATTAATTGTATTTGTCAAACTGTAAGGCATTTGCTTATCAGGAAAGAAAATATCCAAATGCCTGTAAACTCTTGATTTGACCATGGCTAACTTTTTAAATATATTATATTTTGGGGGAAAAAGTCTTTATAATTATAGTGCTATATAAGCATTAGTTATTTTCACTACTCTATACCACAACCTAGTGAATTTCTTGACTGGGTATACTCAATAAATGAATGAATGAGGAAATGTCATTAGGCACACAAAATAGCTCTTTGAGGTAGGTAGAAGCTTGAGTTTCTTTTTACAGGTAAGGAAATGGCTTGAACAACTTGCTTCTGTTTTCTCATCCAGCATGTGGCTTATGAAGACTTGAACTCTGGTAGCTTTCTCTGAGTAAAAATCTCGTTTAACTATACCATGATGCTTGATTTAACATAACTGATACCTCCACCAACCCACCATTAAAGATTAACTACATTTATAAAATTTAGGGTAAAATCATGAGAAAATAAAGTAAGACTCTCGTGGCTCAATATTGCAAGTATTCATCTCAGCTAGATGTGAAATATACTGCTCCATCTCCTGCTATTAGTTTGGAATGAGAACAGTGGGAGATATGCTCCCCCCTCCCCAACTATAACATACGACAGACAGCAGATGTTCATTTGAGTGCTCTCCAGGTGAGAACCTTAATCACCTGCAGCCTGAGTAAGAGGCAGAGCCCCCAGCTGAGAATTACAAATGCTTCTCCAATCTGAGGGGACTATTGCCTGCATATCAGATCAGAAGCAGATAAGCAAAACAGAAGCCAGTGGTGGAGAGGTAGCTGTCCAAAGCAAAGGATCTTTTCTGAAAAGTAAAATTCTTAGGATTAACAGGTATGGCCATAGTCCTCAGTATGTGCTCAGATGCTATGTTTTTAACTACTGTGCTCTTTGAAATGGATATGCTACCAGAGAGAGAGAGAGAGAGAGAGAGAGAGAGAGAAATTGACATTTCTAGAGCCATAGAGATATAGCAGGAAGTAGATGCAAGTCCAGTAGACCTGGATTTAGAGCTGATTATTTCTGCCATCAACAGCCCTGCAGTTTGGTCATATCTCAATATTTCGGAGCCACAACATTTATATCTGTAAATTGAGGGGAGCAAAACAACATTACTTTTACTCATTCCATTTCTGGAGAGCAAAACAAGATTACTTCTACTCATTCCATTTCTAAGATACTCAGATTCTGATTTAAGTATTAACTAATTATTTACTCTATCTTATCAAGGGCTCTGCACTGCGTACAAGAGGAGAAAGGTTGCTGCACACAGACAGTGCTAATTCTGTTTGTGGAATTGAAATAAATTGAATGAGCATTATCTCAAGGTTAACTAGGGATTAAAGAGGTGTTTCTTCTTTAAATATCTCATTTTCTTGCTTGTCTGTACCTAGTAGACATTACACACACACACACACACACACACACACACACACGCACACACACATAGTCATCATGGCTAGGTCAGGCTTAGAAGAGGAAGAAGAACAATAATACCATTACAAAGTCATCAAATTTCCTGTTTATACTATGGTGTAAACAACTAAGTATTTATTGCACAACTTGGAGAAATATTAACAGAATCAAAACACAGTCACTACCCTCAAGTTGCTTCCAAATCAGAAAGATATAAAAAAAATGTGAGCAATGCTGACAGGGAAGATAAGGCATGAATATTTAGAAATCGTGTCATTCTAGAATCAGTTTAATTATAACACCAAAATGAAGGAGTTCCATTGCCTTGCCAATTATAATTGTCCTTTTGTAGTTAGATAGATTCTAATTTACTTGTAAAATAGTCAATGTGGTCATACTAGCCAGAAGAAAGAATACAGGAAATCGGAGAATTTAGTTAACTTACGCAGCTTGTAACCAACAGAGTCAAACTCCAAACCCTATGCTTGTCACCATTAGACACACTATCACAGACTGGGCTGTTCTAAGAGTTAGCATGTTTCACAGAGCATCTCTGTCCTTACAACTTTAAAATTGGTACCAAAACATTTAAACATGAAAACACAACAGTTGCTGAAATTTTCAAATACAATACATGCATTGCCTGGGCTGTTGTTGCTTTGGAAAATGCTCTGCAATCAAGGCAATTAAGCAGATAGCTCAACTGGCATGGCTGGCCACCCTGGAGTGCTTCTCCTATGGAGCTTATAATAAAATCAGAATCACTTAACTAAACTCCAACATGCTTGGACACTTTTAAATAGCGGAAGTAATTAGGCCAACCTTTCTAGCAGCTTGTTAGATAAAAGATTTGAAAGTGTAGACCTATATTGTTCCCAGTGCATATCAATTTTTTTTCTAATTTACCAATTGGTGAATTGTAAAGAAAAAGAAAACATGAGTGGTTAATACACTCCACAAACAATGGACTTTTGTAATGTTTCTTACTTGGAACATATCATTAGTATTAAGTTGAGGCACTTTCTGAAACTTAATCCTTTGAATATGTATGAGTTTTGTATAAGTGGATAAAGGCTTTGTTAGAAACAATATACTTGGAAAATTTGTCTAATTGTTGTGATTTTAATAATCTCCCCAAATCTTAAGGATGTCACTTAGGTATAATTGTAAGCTTGTTTTAAGAAAATAAAATGAGAGTTTGAAAGACTTCACCCAAGGTCACCTGGTTCCAAGTATTGCATAATGAATCTCACAGCTTTAAGGGAAGATGTGATTTCTAGATTAAAATTAAGGCTTTGTCTTCTTGGCCTGAAACTATAATAAAGGGAATTTGGAATGCAATATAGAAGGTTCAGGGATAAAAGTAGAGTCAGACAGAATATTATAGGAAAACAAATGCTCAGATTGATAATTTCCTTCCTCCATATTTTTAATTGAATATATTCATCAAAGCTTTCTTCTCAAGTTCCAGTAGACTCTTTTTAAAATAGTACTGTGAAACAACGTTTTTACCAGTAATAACAATTCCTGCACTTACTTAATATTTACCAGGCATCAGGAATGTGCTCAGATCTGTGATTACGTTGTCCTATCTATGACAGTACTGAGTAGATATCCTGATTTCATTGGTTTTATAGTTTTGAGAGATTAAATTTCCCGAAGTCTTAGTTCTAGTAAATGGTGAAGTGAGTGACTGAAATTAGTTCTGGTCTACTTCAAATACCATGCAGTTATTCACAATCCTGCCTATCACAGCCTCATAATTAAATTATGTTTTGGGTTTTCCTCCTGGAAGGAACTGATTTAGTGTTGATCTCTACCATCAGAGAAAGCTAAATTTGTTTTTCTGACCTAAGAAATCAGTTTACACTTGAAGGGATGAGTGAGATAAAGAGCCACCAAAATTCCCCGACAGGTCTTCGGGCCATCTCAAAATCCTTAGGACTCTAAGATAACCACCTCCCCTCCATACTGCTGTTGCACCCTCTTGCCAACAGTTAGATTTTCTTTAGTAGAACAATGTGAAGAATGAGATCGAACATGCCAATATTTCTCCGTCAAATGGGCTCTGGTTTAGAATTCAGGTCACCTTGGTTCTAACTTCCCACTAATAACCAGGTGATCTTGAACATGTCCATTTTTTCTCAGACTTTCAGTGGTATTTTGGAAAAGCCTCTTAAGGCTCTTTAGTGCTAATTAGATCTCACTTCTCACCTCTGCATTCAAGGATGTCATGCTACTAGGTTAGGATCTGCCACCATGGGAGTGTTTACACCACAAAAATAGCCAAATGATACAATCAGAGCCCACCATCCCCTGACAAATCAGTTACCAAATACTTACTAGGACATCTCTGATCAATTTCCTTATAAGTAAAGGGGTATGCACTAAGTTGGAGTTGACAATGAATTTACAACTCAAAGATAAACTCAGCTTGACTGGAAGTGCTCTACAGGTTCAACAAGAAAGAAATATCTGCAACTAGTGTAAAAAGGTCTTTCTTCTCTACCTCCTAGCACTGAGACCTTTGTTGTTTTTATAACCGGGAAGCATTTATCATAAAGCTACTGATAGAGCAAAAGTTCTATGACAAAAAACAAACAAAGACTTTCTGCATATGATGTTCCTGCTGTTAAAGTAGTTGGCATCACTTCCTCCTGATGCTGGCTAAAACTAAGCTTCCTGTCTTGCTGCTTCATCAGGGTGGAAGAATCTGATCTGAACTGTCCAGACATGTATGTTTATTCCAAGTTCGAACAAATCTGTCAAATGATAGTACCCATTATCCATCCTTGACAAGCAGCACAGTGCTACCCAAACCCCCATATCATTTCTTTAAAAAAGGAGGCTTCAACATCTGAGATCTCTCGGTTCAAATTCTGATTCTAATACTATGAATCTGAGCCTGGACGATTTAATTAACATTTATAAACCTCAATTCATTACTGGTCCATAGCTTGAAAATGATGCTGACTCTATGTGCATTTGGGGAATATTAAATAAAGTAATTCCTGAGGATGCTTAGCTATGTCTGCTACTCTAAAATTATTTTTTGTAATTATTACTCTAAATTTATTTGTTAGGGAATTTTTATTTTTCACATTTCGTCAAAATATATTCATAGTAAAAAGGAATTTATGAAGGTGAAAATGGATGAGAGGGTTCATAATATACATGTCTAATATTTAATATAAAGGTTTTACCTGGATTTATTTTATCCTGTAATCTCCATTTTTACACCGAACCTTTAGAGAATTTCTTCTGCCTACCACAATTTATGTTAATACCATATTAGAAAATAAAGAGCTTTTTGGAGTATTTTGAGGGGGTAAAGTGGGCAGAAAGTAGATTAGCAACCACTAGAGGTGAGCCATGAGTGTGATGATATGAGAAGAAACCCTTAAAACGCATTTGTCACACTGAGAGATCCTTAGAAATCTTGATTAGTAAATAGATTTCCCACAGTAATTGGCATGGAGTTATGAGCCATTTTAACTGACAATTAAAGAAAATGATGATTCCCAAAAGCTGAAGTACTTGGGGTTTCCATGCACCAGCCACCTTGGCTAAAAAGATGTCCACACAAGTATCAGAATTGTACTAAGACAGCTGAGACCCTACTTCACGTGAAGAATAGAGCACACATTTTTTCCAGATTGCAGACTTTGATACTGGGAAAGAGAAAAAGAAACAGGAGCAATAAAGCTGGACTTCAAAATTTTGCCGAGAGTTCACTGTTTTCTTAATAATGTTTGACCATTTGCTATTTCTTTTCCTTCCTGTCCCAAATTGGGTCAATAGTTCTTGATGATCAATTTTTCTGAGAAATGGCAAAAGGACAAAATGACCTAGATGACTAGAGTGAGGCTGAGCAGTGAATTGCTGGCTTTTTGATAAGACAAAGATAATTATAGAAGCTTAATGATTTGTTCAGGTTGTAAATGTGGGGGATGCACTTTGTTGACCTTACTATTTTATTTTGGATTTATGAATAATAAATAATTTGTTTTAGGGCATTCAAAGGATTTAAATGTCACATCCAAGACTCTGACCTTGTCATTTTTAAGTGCCTGGTTAGATAGAATAATCATTGTTGAGACCAATGGGTGCTTTCCCTAAATTAAAAGGTTTTTAGAATATGTTTGAACTTGATAATATTTCCATAATTGTCTTGTGAAAAATATGTTAAAGAATTATTACTTTAATAAATGTGCAAGATGAAATTAAAAGGTATATTATTATGCAAAATGAGCACTGTGGTAAACTTTGTCTTATAAATGTCACCTTTAATGGAATCTTCTATTGAAAAAAATGTAATTTTTGGATTACATAAGTACTCTACTTGCAAAGGTATTGCAGTTATCCATATTTGCTTCATGCCATTGGTTTAATATTTCCCTACTTTTAGTTGTTTACTATTTATCCAGTCTATTTACAGAAAAAATTTGAAATGACTCAAAATGAAACAAAAAAGAAAAATCAAACCTTTGAAATAATGATAAAATAGAATAAGACATATACTTGGTGTATTGGAAAATTAAGGAGGATAATTGTACCCCAAACCTTTTCTAAAGAAGGCTGCAACTAAGAAATTAGAAATGTGTACATATATATATACATATATATACACACACACACGTATGCACACACACATATACACACACATACATATATATGCAAAAAGAGAGATGTGATAGGTATCATATTTTGTTTTTATATTCTAGTAATAAAATGACATAACTATAAAAAAGGACTTTTCCATGTTCTGAGCTCTAAAAGTTTTTATTACAAAAATTCTTATTTAAGGCATATATTGGTTAATGATGACATCCCATCCAGATCCCATTTACTTACTAGACTGGTGCACCCAAGCCAGTGCTCCTTTCACCTTCACCTTTTCCTAGAGGAGTTCCCTCGGCTAATAGGAACCACCTAGCTGAGAGTTGCATGGGAACTTGCTAACCTCTTTCCTTGTGAAAAATGACAGACTGATATAATACATAACAGGTCCCTTTCCTCTCAGTGGGCAACGTTGTAGAACAATTCACACTTCTGAGACCCTCATGAGACCAAACTGAGGCTGGGACAACTTCAGCTGAAACTACATTTTTTCTTACCTTCTTTCCTCTGTCCAATCCTATTTTACTTAATTTCTCTACACGTTTGTCTTGAGAATATGCCCCCAATAAATCTTTTGCTCAAGATTCCTCCCACAATAAGGCAAAGTATGTTTTTAAAAAAAGGTAAATCATTTTAAATAAAATGTTTTGTACAAAATTTATACAAGCATTTTCTTTAGATAGCTATCTCTTAACTCTTTCCTTAGTTAAACCTGAGGAAATAATATTAATTCTTGGTTTTTTAAAGTATCATTTGAATGCCATTTACCTTGTTTTTAATACTTCTTTAGATTTTCTCTAAAAACAAGTAGATTTACTTCATTTTTGTTTTCATTGTGTGGACTCCAGATGACACTTTCTGGCTTTGAACAATGGAAGACTGTTTTGTTCTTGGCCAGGAGGAAGAAACAGTCTAGATACAGATATCCAATCAAAGTGAGCTAAAAGAGTTTGGTAGAGAGTTTGAGGCAGGAAGGGAATTCTGATCAGAAAATGTATGGAAGGAGACCCATGTTTAATCTTAGGAATCACCTCCACGTGACCTGTGATTTTCAGCAAGTAAAATAATCTTCATGTATATCATTTTCTCCATTATCAAATGAAGTGATAATCATACCTGCCTGCTCCTATTGCAGTAGAGATTAAGATATATTTGGACACTCTCATAAATCGAGCACTAAAATGAATGATTAATAAGTATTAGCTTTGGCCAGGTGTGATGGTGCATGCCTATAATCCCAGCACTTTGGGAGGCTGAAGTGGAAGGATCACTTTAACCCAAAAGTTTGAGACCAGCCTGGGCAACAAAGCAAGACCTCATTTCTACTAAAAAAAAAAAAAATTAGCCAGGCATGGTGGTATGCGCCTGTGATCCCAGCTATTTAGGAGGTAGGGGTGGGAGGATCACTAGAGCACAGGAAGTTGAGGTCAGAGTGATCTGTGATTGCACTACTGCACTTCATCTTGGGCAACAGAGCAAGACAATGTTTCTAAATAAATAAATAAATAAATAAAAATGAATAAATATTAGCTTAATCATTTATTAACACACTTCCTCTTCAAGTAAACACTTATAATATTAAAGAATATAGGGGCCATTATAGAAAGTGCTTTTGAAATGAAAACCTATGCACGAAAGATAGGTCTTTGAGGAAGGAAAAGAAAAATGTGTGTGTGTGTGTGCGCGCACGTGCGCTTGTGCGCGTGCCCATGCACATCCACCTTGCACCTGTGTGAAATATATATTTGGTCTTCATTCCTGTTTTTTGGCAAAAACTCTTGAAATTTCCACAATGATAAGTGTTTTCTTTATGCTAATTATATGACTGGTGGATAGGGTTTCTTCCATAGCTTCAGGATGGGGGCTGAACACCACGAAGACCAAGACGGGACTAGAAGGTTGGGACTTTCAGCTCCATCCCCCTAACCTTTGGGGAGAAGACAGTGTCTGAAAGTTATGTTGACAACCAATGGCCGATGATTGAACCAATCATGGCTACATAATGAGGCCTCCATAGAAAGCTAAAAGGACTGAGTTTCGGGAGTTTCCTTGTTGGCTACTAAAAGCATGCAGCTGCCACCAGGTGGTGTCCTTCAACTCATGGGGACAGAAGTTCCTGTGCCCAGGACACTTCCAGACCTTGCCTTATGTATTTTCTCATCTGGATGTTCATTTGCATCCTTTAAAATATATTTTGTAATAAATGAGTAAACATGAGTAAAGTGTTACCCTGAGTTCTTCAGCTAATTAATCAAACTCCAGAAGGGGGTCAGTGGAACCCCATTTATAGCCAGTCAGTCAGAAGTTCTGGAAGCACAAATTTGCAACTGGTATCTGAAGTGTGGAATGCTCTCAACCTGTAGGATCTGGTGGTATCCCCATGTAGATACTGTCAGAATTGAATTGAATTAGAGGACATCCACCTGGTGCTCTCTGCTGAACTAGTTGCTTGCATCACGTATAGGGAAACAAAATCCCCACATATTTGGTCGCAGAAGCATTCTGTGTTATGACAGCATAATAGGAAAGGTGCCAAGATTTTTTTTCTAGTGTGTGTGTTTGTGTGTGTGTGTGTGTGTGTGTCTGGAAGAGAGGATAAGACAGAAGGAAGGAGGAGGAAGAAGAGGAAAAGGAGGAGGAGACATTTGGTTTAGAATAAGTTGATAAGCTCCCTTTCTTATATTTGTCTAAGAATTCAGAAATAATAGTCAGCAACTAATCCAATAAGACAAATATTTTCCCTCTCTCTTCTGTATTATTTAATAAAAATATTCCACATAGAAGGGAGGTCAGGTTCTCTCCATATAAAACATGCCCAAGGGACACAGAAGTTAACTCTTGTGGGTCTCTAAAATGCATGTTGTTGGTTTTTAAAGTTGTTTCCTAAGTTAACAATTAAAGCAATTCTCTTATGAGCTGTTTTTAGTCAGATAGTTGGTAAACTCTTTGTTCAGCAAAGAAAATTATTTCTATATAGTGAAAAGGTTATGGAGAAAGGAACCTGAGTAATTTAATATCAATGAGAAACATGAGAAACAAATATATTTCAGTTTAAACTACAGCAGCAGCCCAGAAAATTGCTGTGTGTAAAAATACTTCACAGCTTCACCAATGGCTTATGGAGAAAGAATTATGAATTCAACACCTCAGGGTGCGTTATAGGAAATGCTTTTTTTAACCATCTGATCTTTGACAAACCTGACAAAAACAAGCAATGGGGAAAGGATTCCCTGATGAATAAATGGTGTTCGGAAAACTGGCCAGCAGTGTGCAGAAAGCAGAAACTGGACCCCTTCCTGACACCTTACAGTAAAATTAACTCCAGATGGATTAAAGACTTAAACATAAGAGCTAACACCATAAAAACTCTAGAAGAAAACCTAGTCAAAACCATTCAGGATATAGGCATAGGCAAGGACTTCATGACTAAAACACCGAAAGCATTGGCAACAAAAGCCAAAATAGACAAATGGGATCTAATTAAACTCCACAGCTTCTGTACAGCAAAAGAAACAATCATTAGAGTGAATCAGCAACCAACAGAATGGGAAAAAATTTTTGCAATCTACCCATCTGACAAAGGGCTAATATCCAGAATCTACAAAGAGCTAAAACAGATTTACAAGAAAAAAACAAACCCATTTAAAAGTGGGAGAAGGATAGGAACAGATACTTTTCAAAATAAGACATATATGAGGTCAAAAAACATATGAAAAAATGCTCATCATCACTGATTATTAGAGAAATGCAAATCAAAACCACATTGAGATACCACCTCATGCCGATTAGAATGGCGATCATTAAAAAATCTGGAGAAAACAGATGCTGGAGAGGATGTGGAGAAATAGGAACAGTTTTACACTGTTGGTGGAAGTGTAAACTAGTTCAACCATTGTGGAAGAAAGTGTGGCGCTTCCTCAAGGACCTAGAAATAGAAATACCATTTGAAATACCAATGGGATTGGTATACCCAATACCAAGGGCCTAGAAATAGAAATACCAATGGGATTGCTGGGTATATACCCAAAGGATTACAAATCATTCTATTATAAAGACACATGCACATGTATGTTCATAGCAGCACTGTTTACAATAGCAAAAATCTGGAACCAACCCAAATACCCATCAATGATAGACTGGACAAGGAAAATGTAGCACATGTACACCATGGAATACTATGCAGCCATAAAAAACGATGAGTTTTAGTCCTTTGTAGGTACATGGATGAATCTGGAAACCATCATTCTCAGTAAACTCACGCAAGAACAGAAAATCAAACACTGCATGTTCTCACTCATAGGCGGGTGTTGAACAATAAGAACACATGGACACAGGGAGGGGAGCATCACACACTGGAGCCTGTTGCGGGGGGCCAAAGGAGGGACAGCGGGGGGGTGGGGAGGTCGGGGAGGGATACCATGGGGAGAAATGCCAGATGTAGGTGACAGGGGGATAGAGGCAGCAAACCATATTGCCATGTGTGTACCTATGCAACAATTTTGCACGATCTACACATGTATCCCAGAACCTAAAATACAATAAAAAATTAAATTAAATTAAATTAAAAAAGCATCTTCTATGATGAAATACTTGGAAATACAGTGCACTTTATATTTGGATATTTGCAATGTATGTCAGCATATGTAGGGCTCTGAAAAACATCCCTGTGTTAAAGATAAATTCTAACCTGAAGCTGTTGGTTGCTGGTTTAGATTATAGTTTGGGATGAAAAGGATATATTATCATCAGCCTTAAAATGGTAGTGATATCAGATTACTACCTTTTTCATTATGTGCCTAAGATTTTTGAAAGCTTACGAATTCCCAATAAGAAAAAGAACTCGACGTGACTCATTTCAATAACACTATAAAATCTATGGTGAAATTGAAGACACTATAGACTTTATAATGAGATTGAAGACACTATATTGAAACACTGCAGACTCTACAGATGCTGAAGCGAGACATAATGGAAAGTAGAGCCCAAATGGAAGAAAATGAGAAAATCTCTGGCTCCTGTAGCCACCATGGTGTTTGTTAGGGGTAGGCAGCCTGTTCTCATAAAGGCTGGTAGTATCATCCACTGAGGTTCAAAAACTTGTCAACTAACTACTATAGAGGCCAAAGTAAAAACTTCTCCTTTGACCCCTGAAGATTTGCTAAAAAATCAGCTGAGGAAATGCAGGTTAATTGGAGAAAAGGCACACAAATTTATTAATATTACAGAGGGAGAATCACAGAGTGATTGCCCCATATCATAAAGGGTATAGATGCTTATGTACCCTACTTCTTAGGGAAAGGGTAATGGGGAAGTGTAGGTGATTTTAGGGGAATGGTAAATGATTTTTAGAGGAATTCAATGGGCTTGGAGAACATACAAGGGCCTGGGACAAAGTCTGTTGAGCCGGCAGAGTGGACAATGGTTTATGACAAAAGTCTGACCAGGTGTGTTGACAGATTTTAATAGTTCTTCCTGCAACATGAATTCATTTAATGAAAACTAAGGGAAGGACCCCAAAGTAATTATCTTCTTCTTTGTCAGGTCTGGATTTGAAGTGGATATGGAACTACAAAGAACAAGTTCATCCTGTGTATTGTGAAACATAGAGGATGGACGCAGGAGGTTGGGGAGAAGGTCAGAGAGACCTTGTGGCTTCTTCTTCGTTTTAGCATGTCAAAGTGTAATATATTGGGGTATCAATTTCTGAGCCCCAACATTACTTAAGCTCTTTCAATTCGCCTCATCAGTGTTTCTAAAGGTCTATTTGCTGGCTTGGTATAATATGGCCAGTTTTATGTCTGCTGTCCTCTGGATTATAATGTTATGGGGATGTTTGTTGCATTGGGTCAGTACTGTAGAGTGCTGAAATTCTCACTGTAGGATCGGGAGGATCTCAGAAAGCCAGGAGAAGTTTAATATTTCTGTTGGAACAGATGGAGCTATTAGATCAAGTGGCAATGGTCAGACTCCAGTGTAAATTACAGTCCGCTAAGAACTGAAGATCTGACCATACCTATAAAGTTATTTCTGAATAGGTGGCTGAAGGAAGGAGATAGAAGCTTAGTGCTTCTTTGGGAACCATAGTAGAGTCCTTTCAGTGGTAATTGGAGTTAGATGTCAACATCACTTAAAAGGGCTTCACGTGCAAAAGGCTGAAATCGAAAAGTATTGTTCTTTGCACTCAGCACATTGAGTTCTCACGTCAAACTACTACTTTGGGTGCCAGTCAACCTTGGCACCACCCCTCCATCTTGGAATCAGGTATCTTACAGACCCAAAACGTTCCCTCCCCACCGTCATATACACATATATGCACATTTCTAGTTCCCTGATGACCAAGCTCTGTAAGGTTAGAGATATGCTTTAATTTTGCTGTTTATTTTCTTAAAAAATTAGGTTTTGGCATGTTAATCTCAAGTAACTGAAGTCAACTAAACTTATGCTTAAATATTTAAGAAAAGCCATTCAACTTTTTATCTGGAAAAGCAGCAAAACAGGAAGCATATTTCAAGGTTATTTTCTGTTCTTGCGATTCTGTGAAGCCTTGCCAACTTCTCTAGCTAAGAAAGATAAGAAGCAATTCAATCTAGCATATCATTTTTAGGACCCCTCCCCCACATTAGAGTTTAATTGTATTTAAACTGGAGTTTTCCAAACTTATTTGGCCCTTTCAATATCACCTCAAACTGGGGTTCTGAAGAGCAGAATCTTTTAAGTGCTTGACTGCAAGGTGCATTATTTGGTATTTGCATCTTATAAAACTATGTAAAGTAGAAAAATGAGAACAGATAACTAAACTTTCCCATGCCTCATTTCCTCCATCTCCTAAATTGAATTAATAGAATCTGTTCTGGTCCTTTCTGTCTGTGACCTTGGGGAGTTTCAAGTAGAGATGACCTGTAAAAAAGTTTTTTATATTCTATATATTCAGATACTGCTTCAGACAGGCAAGTTAAGATAAATAAAAGAAAAGGTGTATTCTCTTTGTAAAATTTTATTTAATCATTAACAAATCCTGAGTAATTGTTCAGCTTTCTATCAGCATGATTTTGTCAGGGAAATTGAGGCAGAGTGTATTTGCATGCTCAACCCAAACTCATAGTTATTAAAGAACAAATTAATATAAGAAATTAGATGATCTCCTAAGGCTATTAGTGAATTCTAAGAGTCAGTGTAATTTGAAGTATGTCCAAAACTGGAAACAAAAATGAAAATGAACAGATTCGTCAAAGCAATCTTTTAAAAACTATGTTGTTTACCTAGTTTTAATCCCCCAGTCCTGCTCCCTTCAAATAGCAGACTTGTGACCACAAAAACATTTCTTTATCCAGATATGTACACATTCTACACATAAAGTAGCTTGGTGAATTCGAATCTTGAGATTTTTCATGTATATGATCTATGCTGCATGCCCTAAAACATTGCTATTGTATCAAAGTTCCTAATAGTATTTGAGAGGTTATAAATGTATTTTCCTTGCAGTTGAATGAATAATTTCCTCATTGAAATTAATAATCATGTTATTATTTAATAATCATAATATTTTTCTCTTCAGAATGTAGCCTGGGTGCTGAAACACAGCCTTGAGTGATCAAACTTTCTGACAATGAATTCAAGTAGCAGGCGCATTTTTGTTATTCAAATAAGCGCTTGATTACATGGGCCTCTGTGCATATTTTATTAAGATCCAAAGAATCTCCATTTGGCTTGTGTTTCAACAAACCAAATTTAAGTTTGCAGTTGTTGTTTTTAAGGGATGGAAAACAATGGATTTTAAAGAAAAATTTGCTTGATCTGAAGTTTTATCTAGTTGCTTTTCTAGAGGAGAACCAAAGCTTCAATATCTGCAAGATCAGCCTATAATCCTGAGTTTGTATTTTAACTGCATGACCTCTTTGCTGTGGAACATTAAAGTTTGTAGACGTTGACTACTTTTTCCAGTTTCCTTATCTATAATGTGGAAAATAATAAGAACCCATAGAGTTATTTTACATTCAAATGATATATTGTACGTAATGAAATTAACACAGTGACAAATAACGTGTAGGTATGACTATCCATATTAAGTTTTCAACCTCATTAAAAAAACACTTTCTATGTAATTGTACATGAAAGAAGAAATGTTTCACAAAATTCAGATTTTGAGCAAGTTGCACTGTATGTAAAGTTTCTAAATAGTCTATGTTATAGTCTCCTGAAAATATGAAATTTTAGGGTCTGAATTTACTGTTTACATTTTTGGAGACTTAACTTGATATTGATGAGTCCCTTTAATTGAAATAGCTATTATAATTTCAAAATGGCAAAGCATTTGCTTTTTGCCAAAATAGAAGATGCAAGAGTATTTTTTAAGTTCATGAGATGAGAAACAATATGAAAAACATTCCATTTTCTCTCATTCTCTGACTTTACGATATAGGCCATTTCGTTTATAATAAATGTCATCCTCTATGTTGGGATTTATGACAAGAGAATACCCTCAGTTATAAAGGAACTACTGCTATTTTCAGATAAAGCTTTAAAAGGTGAAACAGGCATTCCAGCAAATTATCTGACTTGATAAATTTTCATATTTTGGAAACATATGCTTAAAGTTATGATCCTTTTCTTGAAAATTCCCATTTTCCTAGAGATTACTCTCATTTTCCTTCAAGAATGAAATCTCACCCCACAGAATTCTATCTTGCTTAAGAAAAAATATGTCTCTTTCTGAGTTTCTTGAAATTTGAAACTCAAATTTCCCTAATTATCTCTGCCTATTGACTCATGTAAACTCTACTGTGAAGCAGAGTGTGAGTTAAAGGGAAGTGATCAGTGGGCTGGGCTAGAGTGCTATTTAGGCTATTGTATTGATTTCCCAAATTTTAAGAGTATATATGACATTAACATGGTGCAGAGTCCTTCTTTCTTGTGTTCCTATCTCTGTGTTCAATCAATCTAGGAGGAGACATGAAAGATCTGAGCAAGGTCAATTCTCTCATTTAGGTGTTTGGCAGTAAAATGGTTCTGAGACTACTCTTTGTTTCAAAGACCATAGTTTTGTTAATAGACTAGTTGACTAGAATCTCAAATTGTAGTCAAGAGGTTTGGACTCAAGTCAGAACCTCAAGGAAAGAGAAAGGAATAGGGTACCTGGATTGCAAGGAGTCAATGAAGGCAAATACAACTGCAAAGAAAGGAAAGATGATAGATGTTAAGTAGGAGCTTATTGTGTAAATACTCCTTTCAACCAGAAATATTTTATCCCACGGTTAAAACACAGATCCAATATACTGATAGTCCATTGTTGATTAGGAATAATTCAAGTTCTGTATGGGGTGAGCTTCACAGTACTTGTAATTATTTAGAATGCAGGCATCAATTCTTGTCATTGCTTAGAGTCATTTTAATAACATACAAACATTCTAATAACATACAATTATTAAAGCAATGTTGTGAATAAACTATTTCTTTTCATAATAGTTTTTTCTACTCAGTTTTTCTGTGCTTCTGCAAGGCTATCTTATTGAGAAAGAATAAAGGGTATAGTATTTAAATGATTCACTAAACGTGTATTGACCTAAAAGTTTAATATTTTGGTTGTTATTTTCCTCGGTTGTTACCATTTGTGTTGAGTTAGTCTGTATCAAAATGAGGAACACAACTCATCCTCTGTGTCTACACAAAATATAGTGAACATCTTAGAGACAGTGCATGGATCATGTATTTTAAATAGTAAGATTCCCAGTACAGTATATGTAACTATCATGTCTTTGGACCTCTTAGTTTTGGTCTCTATTCTTTTTTTACTGTGATCTCACCTTAAGCATTTATAACCCTCTAGGATTTAAGACATCTATGTCAATGACTTTTGTTTTTCTACATCTCCAAGCTAAAATTCCTGTTACCATCCACAGTTGTATCCTTTCCTAACGCACTGATAGGTAAGGCTACAGTCAGCAGTTTGGATCTGAAATAAGGCTTGTCATTGTGGTGTAGCCTCTGGTGTGGTGGGAGAGATCCTTGAACACCTGCATGCCTTCCAATCATGACTTTTCTATTTATTTCCCCAAAATCCATTTGATTAAACCTAGAATTACCCCTTTTTGTTTGAACTTGCTTTATTCTGGTCCATGCTCAGTTGCTTTGAATGGAAGCCTATCTTTGGATTTGCCATTATAAGTTTCTGGAGTGAGCTCTCTGCATCTTCTTTCACTATTCTTTGGCTGAGACTTTACAAATCACCTTAGATCTTATCCTGCAGAGATGAATGTTATAGAGTCTGAGCTGGAGAAATAGGTAGAGACAAGACTATGCTATCCTTATACAATTTGCTAAGGGGACAATTCATAAGAAAGCAGTCACATAGTTTGTATGTCATATTAGACCAAACTACTACTGCTATGAATAAAAAAGACTGTCAAACAAGAAAAAGCCTCAGTGGGCATCTACAGCCCTGCATATTCAGCACTCAGTTAGTCTCTGAAAATAGAATTCCATTTTAATAAAACAGTCACCCTTGCCAACCCACATTTGAGAATCTACAGCTATGGTTTAATCTTCAAATAATTATATAGAGGCATTTTTCAGCAAGTGGAGTTCTAGTTCCACAAAAATAATAAAAGGGCACTTATTTATTATTATTTCACTCATGAAAGAGTATCCTGTGTCCACTGAGTGCTTCAAGGACCCCCTCCAGACATGGTTCCCACCCACCATCCACACCCAAAAATAAATACCCCCTATTTAGTAAAAATATATAATATTCTATTTTGCAGTGTGTATAAATTCATCTTTCTTGGCACATCTTCCCAAAGAAATGGCAAATATTTGAGGGCAAAGATTGGGAGACACATCTTTATAGTTTTCTATAGCATTATATGCATAGCACGGCCCCATCATATTATTAACAATATGAACTTAAGGAAAAGCTTACTTTTACTTTAGGTCTCCAAATTAGATTTGTAATTGTCACGTAAATTATGCTTCCTACTGGAAAACATTACATTTTCTTTTATTTTTCAGAAAACAATTAGTCATTAAGAATATCAAACCCCCAAGGGCAGGAAAAAATTATTTAAACCTCACCACATGTGGTTTGAAACAGGATTTTCTGACTGAGGCGACTAATCAGGCACACTGAATGTTCTAAATGTATTTTCTATTAAACAGGGACTGCTGTAAGGCCAACTGCTTCACACCCATGTCTTTAGGCTCATTAATTAACTAGCTGCTGTGAAAAATTCATTCTAAAGCAATAAGTTAACTCAAGATAATCCAAAAATAAATCACCTTTAGGACTAAAGCCTGTCCCCTTATCATATGTCTACATTGTAAACTGGATAGTAGAACTGTAAAGTTAGTGTTTTGTAAAAGGGAAAATTGTAAATGAGAATGTGTGTCTTCTAGAACATTGACTTCATGTAAACAGATTTTACCTTCTTGGTTGAACTGACTGGTTAGTTCAATCAAATTTTCCAAAATTGTTTTTTCATTTCAATTGATGTTTAATTCATTTAGAATTCTGAAACCAATTAGGCAATATAAATTTGAGTAATTTCAAAGAAAAATATAAACAGTACCTGAGATTTCCTTTGTATTTCTCCTTGTAATATTTCAATTCTGATATAGTTTTCTAACTTTTTTCAACATAAATCTGCAGTTGGGTTTGCTAGTAAACATTCCTTCTCACAAAGACACATACATATAGAAACCAATTCTTAAGTCAAATCTGATCAGAATAAGACATTCAGCAGTAGTCTTTTTCTTACCATATAGAATATTTGAAAACTAAGGTCACTATACCAACGTGTCCATTGGCAGAACTGGGATACTTTGCCTCAGGGAATCTGCTTGTGTGATTCCAAAGTCACAGCATCTATTCTCTTTCTTTCTCCATCTCCCATATGATTTTAATTTATAATGTTTCTTGATCCTGGTGTCATGCCCTAAACTCTCTTGTCTGACTTTGGTAACTGAGATTTTAATAGCTCTTATTAGAGTCCTATTCTTGTATGCTCATTTGTATGTGTGTGTGTGTGTGTGCACGTGTGTGTGTGTGTGTGCATGTGCATGTGTGCATGTGAGAGAGAGAGAGAGACAGAGAGACAGAGAGACAGAGAGAGAGAGAGAGAGAGAGAGAGAGAAGACAGATTAGAAGATCATAGACAGAATTTGATTCCTTCTTGTTCAGCCATTCCTGGAGTCTTACTGTGAGATAATCTAAGACCTATATGCTAGAACTTCATGTTGGTACGTTCAGATGATATAGGTAATAAAGCAAGCAGCATGTTGGTGCTATATCTGTGAACTCAAACAGCTGCCAACATGCATGGCTGCCTTTACTAGGCTGCTACCTACGATTGTGTGTATTATATATCTATGAGAATAAATGTGTCAGCTAGCCTTGAAATCACCATATTTCCTTTCCTTGGACCACATTGCTAATACTGAGGCATTTAAAACTATACTATTGAACAGAAAGAAAAATAAAGCCACAACAGCACATGTAGATTCAATAGCGATGAAATGCACCTTCCAGGATGGTGATTTTGTTTTGTTTTGTTTCTCTGATTCTTTGTCTACACTGGCATTTCACTCTCCTAGACACAGAGGTATGAATCATAATCACCTTGTGTTATCTGCCCAAGAAACATCTGAACTACTTTACATACATTAATTCCTTTATAAGAGGCTCTATGGAACATTATGCTCGGTGGTTTTGCATGTATTATTTCCTTTATCTGGAAATGTACAAAGCCTGAATGGTAGCAAATCTTGCTGCCCAGACTTATCTGTTTATTTTAAATGTGTCGCTATCACTCAAGGTCCCTTCTTCAGTTTAGAAAATGCTACTTTGGAAGGAAGGGGAGTACCAAAATGGAATTGGAATGACAGAAAGGCAAAAGTTCACTCATATACCGTATTCAATGACATTAGGGGCAGTGAAAGACTGCTTATATGATGGTGGTCCCTTAAAAGTGTAATGGAGCTAAAAAATGTCTATTGCCTAGTGATGTTGTGGCCTTCCTGTCATAGCACAATGCATTGTTCACATGTTTCTGATGATGCTGGTGTAAACAAACCTACCTCATTGCCAGGAATATAAAAGTCTAGCACATGAAGTTATGTACAGTACATAACACTTGGGAATGATAATAAATTGCTATGTCACTCATTTATATATTTACTAATGATGTTTTATCATTATTTTAGAGTGTATTCTTTCTACTTATAAAAAAATGGTTAACTGTAACACAGCTTTAGGCAGGTCTTTCAGGAGGCATTCCAGAAGAAGACATTGTTATCATAGGAGATGACAGCTCCATGCATGATATTGTCCCTGAAGACCTTCTAGTGGGACACGATGTGAAGGTGGAAGACAGTGAAGTGGATAATCCTGATCCTGAGTAGACCTAGGCTTATGTGTGTCTTAGTTTTTCAGAAAAACTTTGAAAAGTTAAAAAAATAGAAGAAAGCTTTTAGAATAAGGATATAAAGAAAATATTTTCGTACAGTTGTACAATATGTTTGTGTTTCAAGCGTGTCATTACAAAAGAGTCAAAAAAGTTAAAGCAAAGTTTATAAAGTAAAAAAGTTACAGTAGTTGATGTTAAGTTATTATTGAAGAAATAAATTTGGGGGGATCTAGGGGAGGGACAGTGGGGGGTGGGGAGTTGGGGAGGGATAACATGGGGAGAAATGCCTGATATAGGTCATGGGGAGGAAAGCAGCAAACCACATTGCCATGTATGTACCTACGCAACCATCCTGCACGTTCTTCACATGTACCCCAAAACTTAAAAAGCAATAAAATATAAAAAATATATATATTTTAAATTAAATGTTGTGTAGCCAAAAGTGTACAGTGTTTATAATGCCTACATTAGTGTAACATAAATGTCCTAGGTCTTCAGATTTACTCACTGACTCACCTACAGCAAATTCCAGTCCTGCAAGCTCTATTTAGGGTCAGTGCCCTACACAAGTCTATCATTTTTTATCTTTTAGTTCCTATTTTTACTGCACCTTTTCTATGTTTAGATACACAAATGCCATTGTGTCATAGTTACTTACAGTATTCAGTACAGTAGCATGCTCTAGAGTTTTATAGCCTAGGAGCAATAGACTACCAGAGAGCCTAGGTGTGCAGTAGGCTATACCCTCCCTGTGTAAGTACACTCTATGATGTTTGCACAATGACAAAATTGCCTAACACCACATTTCTCATAATGTAGTTTCATCAAGTAATATATAAATGTATTTGGGGTAGAGGAAAGAGCCAGAAAGCTTGAGAATAAGTGGGAGAAAAAAAGCGATTTTGGAAGCAAGTGCTAATATTTTCTTACTTCATACTTCTCTAAATGGGGCTAAACAAACCTAAGACTAATATGATTAGATTAAAATGTTTTATTTGTATGAAGAATATATGAAAATTTCTCTTAGTTGTTACTCATCTAAATCATCTAAGAAGAAAGTAAGTAAAATCAAGAAAATAATATATTCCATATGAATATCAGCCTAACTTTTGGTCCTATAACTGTGTGTGTGCGTGTGTCTACACACAATATGTGCTACATATAAATAATTTAGTTTTTATATTTAGGATATTTTACAAGTTTATTATAGAAAGATTTCAATGGCAGCTTTTGTATATTTGGAGAGTGATAATGTCCCCTCTTTTACCCTGAGTTTTTCAGTGGCTCCCAGTTGTGAAAATATTTAGGCTTCAAAATCAGTCCTACTGATTTTTTCATGTTCTGTTCCCTAGCTATTTACCCAGCCTCAACTTCTTGTGGGCCTCATCTCAAACATCAGTACTTGGCAATGCTGATCCATTTCTAGGTAATTAAACATACTGAAATCCACCTGTCTACCCACACACACACTTTTAATATTTTTTTCTCTGCCTAAAATTACTTTCTCCTTCTTGCACAATTAAAAAACCTCTTCCAATTCTTCAATACTCACTTAAAATGCTACTTCTACTTGAAATCTTTCCTTGATACCATCAAAATGATTGAGGTTATTCTGTGTTTATAGTGCACAACAGAATCATTTTAATCAATCACCTGGTATGCAGTGGTTATAATATTTGCAGGTCTTTCTATTAAAGCCCAATTGTGAAGCATGAATACCACCTTCCATCTTCACATCTCTAGTACCTAATTCTCTTCCTGATATAAGTGCTTCCTGACTTATTAGTCACCTAAACAAATCAAGAATGTATGTATGTATGTATGGTGGCTGGATAGATGGGTGGATGGGTGATGGGAGATGGGTGAATGGATAGATGGATGGATGGGTGGGTAGGTGCATAAATAAATCAAGAGAAGAAGTGGATGGATGAGTGGGTAGATGGAGAGTTTGCATTTATAAAGCAAGTTAATCTTTCTAATAGGAGAGTTATTTTGTGTAAGACAATTGCACTTGTTATCAAGAATGCATGGACCTGTAGTAAAGATATAAAATTTCTGTATCTGTTCACATTGCAAAAATCATAGATTTCATAATTATGAGAAAGAGAAGAAGAAACAAGGATGGGAATATTTTCTCTTTCATAACAATCCCTGGTAATTAAACTTAATGTTAGATAGTTCTATCATCTTGGGAAAAAAGCTATTGGACATAAATTTTAATTTTAAATTATTTTTTTCTATGACTGAACTAATAGCGTATCTCCTCCCCAAAAGTCTTTTTAAAGCAGTATCCTAACTATTAAATGACATATGGTTCTTTTCTTGGTATTGGTAATAGATCTTAAAAATGCAATTGATAACTGAAAACTATGGTGATGTTCATTTCAATCATAAAAATATACACTGCAAACAGTTTTTTTAAATATATTTTCTCATGAACTTTTTTCTCTCTCCAAAATTATTGTTTTATTGCCTCTTTAAAAAAGTGCTCATTTTCCTGTGATTCATAATAAAATTGCTTTGAAAAATCTTTTAAAAAAACATTCTAGCTGTTTGCAATAATTACACACAGAAAACTGATGTGAAGGTCACTCTCTAACATCTGGAAATGGAAACAGATATTCCTGTTAATTACAAAAACAGAGATGAAGCAAAATCTATTTTGTAAGCAGGTATTTGATGGTAGTGAGGGAGCAGTGAAGGATTAGAATGCAGAAACAGGGCAGGGCATACAGGCATAGGCAAAAAGTGGAGAAGAGATTCTAAATCTGAATGCCTTACCAAAAATAAAAACAAGGCAATCTTTAACACCACTGCTGTGGACAAAGCAGAAAATGTTTGTTAAATATGCTATCTTTCAAAATGACTCTTTCTTTTAAAATAGAAGAGCTACATCTGCGGTGATAACAATGAATATCCAGGAGGTTTTTGGTCTGCTGCAGACTGTCACGCTGATGTGAAAAGCATCAGTCAACACTTCTGCAGCAGATTTGAAGTAACACCCTACCCGTTTTTCTTCTTCAGTCCATGACTTTGTCCAAGGCCTGAGGCAAGCCCAGATTCCCAGTCACTAACAGAGGTGTTTGTCACTCCTGGAGTGCACTCTGCCTCTAGCCCAGCAGCTGTTGTTTAGTGATAGATCAGTGAAGCAAAACATTATGCAGCGATGAAAAATAGATCTTGAGCCATCACTTGCGTTCTTACCCCTTTGTTCTACATTAGTGGCAAACCTCTGGGATTCATTTAACAGTGATCATTTGTTACTGAGGGGCAACTGTGTTTCAGACAATGGTGATGGAGTCACCTTTGAAAATGAGTGCAAATGAGAAGAAATCATTTTCCAATATATCCTCTTAGGATTGCTTTTGATAAAATGGTGCTTGCTCAGAGAGGCTGCCCAGAATGTAGATTATATTCATCAATAACAAATGAGGAGTTTCGACTTCTTTTTTTTCTTTTCTTTCTTTTTTTTTTTTCTTAATCCACAGGAAGTTAATAGGTTTATCTTCTGGAATTTCTAATAGGATTCAATTCAGGAGATAAAGGGGTCTGAAATAAAATACACCTTACTTTATTTTGTGTTCCTTTAGTTATATTAGGAAAATATCCTCATTAAATCTTATCACACTCTCCTGAAATACAAGTTTGGACTACTGTTTTCTAATTCCCTACTATAAACTGGTTGCACATTTAATAGGACTACTATTTCTATGTTCATGCCACTCCCTCTAAAGTCAATGACTTTGGTACAGTCTTGCAGATCTCAATATAAGTAATTTCCATCTCAGCCTTGGAATGGGATCAATATTTTGTGATTTCTTTCACATAATTTAATCCATTAAATTTATTGGCAATGCCAATGCCAAACATCAAATCTTTAATGAAAATGAAGATTAATATTTGGCCAAGTAACCTCAAATCAACAAATGTCTGAAGCATTTGTGTTGCTCACATTGAACATTGATTTCTTTCTCCTGGAAAGCAATCTCTCACAGTGGAGAATATTTGCCTGAATCACATTCCTTTCCACATGAGTAAGAGCAAAGTGCTTTGCAACAGGCATCAGGGAACAGGGTCTCTTTGAATCTCAGCTATGTCTTTACCTAACAAAGCAAGTTCATGTAAAAAAAAGATACTTTGCATTTCATATACATAGCCCATTTTTCTCTCATATCATCTTATTGAGTTAGAGCAGACATTTTGTTTTAATTTACTTTATTGTGGTGATATTTATACATATAACACATTTCACTAATTTAAAGTATAGAATGAGAAGAGTTTTAATAAATGTATATAGCGGCATAACCACCATGAAAACCAAGATATAGAAATTATTTCCACCTTTCCAAAATGTTCCATACTATCTCTTTGTAGTCAGTTCCTCTCACCATCCCCTGGGCTGACAAATACTGATATTCTTCGTATCATTATAGTTTCACCCTCTTTAGAATTTCAAAGACATGGATTCATGTGGTATATAGTATTTGTGTCTGGCGTCTTCCACTTAGTATGTTACCGTTGAGATTTATCCATATAGTTGCATATATCACTAGTTCCTTGGTTTTTGTCTCTCAGTAGAATTTCTTTGTATAGATATACCACAATATTTTTGTGCATTTACCAGCTGATACAAATTTACATCTAATCCAGGTTTTAGTTATTATAAAGAAAGCTGCTATGAATGTTTGAATACAAATTTTCATAGACACTTACTTCTCTTGGGTAACTACCTACATGTGAAATTGTTGATTATAGTTAGGTGAATATTTAGCTTTATAATAAAAAAATTGTATTCCAAAGTGGTTGCAGTTTTTAATTCCTATCATCAATGTATGGAGCACATGTTCAGTTATTCTACAATTTTGCCAAAACTCCATTAGTCTAATTTTAGATCTTATATTGGATATATATTACTATCTTATTTTAGTCTTTGTTTGCATTTCACAAATAACAAATAATATTTTTCTGTTTTTAATTGGTTTGTTTGCTGTTTGATATATCTTTTAGTAAAATGTCTCTAAATCTTTGCCATTAGAAAAAGTCAGATGTTTCACCATTATTAAGTTGTAAGAGTTCTTACAAATTCTGGATACATAGTCTTTATCAGATTTCTTCCTGCATTTTCTGAAGAACTAATTTTTTAATTTTGATGAAATTTCATAAATTATTTTGTATTCTTCATGCTTTCTTTTTCTCATTTTAAAATGTTTTCCCTAATTCAAGGTCACTTGTATTTTATCCTATGTTTTCTTTTTTAAAGTTTCATAGTTTTCAAAGTAACAATTAAGTTTATGATCAGTTCTGAGATCATTTTTATGTGAAAGAAGTAAGGGTTGTGGTTCAATTCTTCTGCATATAAAGATCCAAATGTTATAGCACCATTGTTGAAACAATTATTCTTTTTCATTAAATGGCCTCTGTATCTTCCTTGAAAGTCAATTAACTATAAAGGTGTGGGTCTATTTATGACCTCTGTCCTGTTACATTATCTTGCATATGTATATCAATGCAAATAGCACACTGCTTATACTATATGTATGCCACAGTATCACATAGTGAAAATTCTGAAATATGAGAATCAGTCTGTTAATCCGCTTTAACTTGTAAACTCTCTTTATTTTTTGGTAAGTTTTCTTTTAATATTTTATAAATCTCAAGCCATTATAAATAGTACTGTTTTAATTTTATTTTATATTTGTTCATTGCTAGTATAATGAAACAGAATTGACTTTTTCAAACTTTCTATGCAGCTTTGCTAAATTATAAATTCTAGTACGATTTTTAGATTACTCAGGATTTTAGACATAAACATGTTATTTGTAAATAAAGTTTTTCATTGATTTTCAATATTTGTACTTTAAAAAAAATTGTACTTTTTAAGAAATCCAATGCAATTGATATAAAGGGACACTCACCATGTTTGTGATCATATTTGGAAACAATGAAGCCTTCTACCGTTAAGATGACATTAGCTTTTGATTTTTCATGGATACCTTTAATACTTTTTGAAGAATGCTCCTATTCGTATGTTGAACTTTATCAAATCCTTTTTAAATTTATTACAATAATCATATTTTTAGCATATGAATGTGGTGAATTAGAATTACATTAGTTTTGAATATTAACAAATTTTTCTTCCTATAATAGAATTGACTTGGTCATGGTTTATCTTTATACATTGTTAGATTTAGTTTGCTTATATCTTATTAAAGAATTTTTGTTTGATATTCATGCGAGACATTGGTCTGAAGTTTTTTTGAACTGGCTTTGCCTAATATCGGCATCAGAGTGATGCTGGTGTCATAAAAGGAGTCGAGAATTGTTTCTTCCTCTTCCATATTCTGGAAGAGTTTGTGTAGAATTGGTATTATTCATTGCTTATATGTATAGTAGAATTTATCAATAAAACCATGTGAACCACCCATTTTATTTGTGAAAAAGGTATAAGCAGAAATTTAATTTATTTAACAGATATAAGGCTACTCAAGTTACTTATTTCTTCTTGCATGAGGTTGAGTAGTTTGTGTCTTTTAAGAAATTAGGAGTTTAAAAAGTTGGTTGCCTCTTAACTTCCTTCATGACCCCAGTATATTTTATTTCCAATATATTTTAAGAAAATTTGAAAATGATAATTTTTTGATTTCATAATTTTCTATTTATTTTATCAATTGTTAAGAGAAGAGTATGGAAATTACACTTAAAGTTGTGGATTTGTCTGTTTCTTTTGTCAGTTCCCTCACATTTTGTTTCCTACACTTTGAAGCTGTTACTAGGTGCACACATATTTAGTTTTGTCCTGTCCTGTTGATGAATTAACTTTTTATTTTATCATTTTAAAATATTCTTCTCTAATCCTCCTAATATTCTTAGTTATCAAATCGACTTTGTCAGACATTAACACAGCCATCCAGCCTTCTCCTTTGTGTTTGCAGAGTATAGCTTTTCTTTTAACCTATCTGTTAAGGATTGTTTAAAATAGATGCTTTGTAGACATTATATGGTTTGTTCTTGCTTGTATTTAAAAAAATCACATTTGCCTTTTAATTTGTGCGTTATCTTTAATATTCCTACCTGTTGATTTTAAGTGTACCCTCTCACTACAATCTTTGTTTTTACATTTATTATCTTTCTTTTTTTGTTTCCAAAAGAAAGAAGGAAAGTAAGAAACTATTTCTCTTCCTTCTTTGCATCAATGCAAACAGAATCTTTTAAATTCAGTTTTATCTCTGCTAGTGGCTTTTTAGCTGTAACTATTTTGTTTATTTTAATGGTTTCTCTAGATTTCATAAGACATACCTGAATACAAAACAGTTTTCCCTCAGGCATTATTGTGCCACTTTGTAGGCAGCGTAAAAACCTACTTGAGTATATTTCAGGGTTTACTCACAAGCATGTAAAGATGAATACTCAGCCAAAACCTCCTTGGCTTCCTTCACATGGGTCTCATGTGCTCTCATTCTGGGCAGGGTCCTCCTAGTTTATCTTTTGTCTTCCCACAGCACTCACCTCTGCATCCTCAAGTCAATGAAGTCTTTTAACTTTGACCAGGTTTACCGTCCCTGTCCTTTGACCTATAAACTTTCCTTTGGACTTAAGCTGGGGCAACTGCAGGGCTTATCTCTTGTTTCCCTTCTCTGAGCGATAATTGTCCTATGCTATCTGTTATACAGTGTCTAAAAATCTTTGTTCCATGTTATATTAACTATGTTTCTGGTTTCTGCAAATCTGATCCTTTAACATTTGCCCTACATGCCTATCCTGGGCATGCCTTGTTATCAACACTCTGATAGTATACCTGAGTCACCTTGCCTTGACCTCCTGCACCCCTTGTCACTCACTTGAGAGGATTCTCTTCCTAGGGTTTAAACTTCTCAAATACAAGCTAACCAACCCATAGACCAAACTCCAATTACCTTCTAGATCCAGCTTTCACTCTCTGGTATTATCCACCTGCCCTAATCACCCAGGGCCAGGTACCGGAAAACTAGGGACAGTCCCTGTGCCTGAGAGACCCCACTGGAATTATTAAAACTGGCTAATCCTAAACCTGCTTACCTCACCCGGCTCATGCCTTCCTGCAGAAACCACAAAAAGTCTCTTGCCTACAGTTCCTCCCTCTCCCTCTGTCCCTGAACAAACCCCATTGCTTCCCCATGTGCCTTCTTCTATAACAGTGAAGTGTTTAACTTCATTATTTACCCAGTAGTCATTCAGGAGTAGGTTGTTCAGTTTCCATGTAGTTGTGCAGTTTTGAATGAATTTCTTAATACTGAATTCTAATTTGACGGCACTGTGGTGTGAGAAACTGTTATCATTTTTCATTTTTTTTGCATTTTCTGAGGAGTGTTTTACTTCTTGTTATGTGATTGATTTTAGAATAACTGCCATGTGGCACTAAGAAGAATGTATATACTGTTGATTTGAGGTGGAGAGTTCTGTAGATGTCTTATCAGTCTGCTTGGTCCAGAGCTGAGTTCAAGTCCTGAATATCCTTGTTAATTTTCTGTCTCGTTGATCTATCTAATATTGCCAGTGGTGCCTTAAAATCTCCCATTGTGTGGAAGTCTAAGTCTCTTTGTAGGTCTCTAAGAACTTCCTTTATGAACCTGTGTCCTCCTATATTTGGTGCATGTATATTTAGAATAGTTAGCCCTTCTTGTTGCATTGATCCCTTTACCATTATGTAATGCCCTTCTTTGTTTTTTTTTTTCTTTGTTGGTTTAAAGTCTGTTTTATCAGTGACTACGATTGTAACCTCTGATTTTTGAAGCTGGAAACCCTTATTCTCAGCAAACTAACACAGAAACAGAAAACCAAATGCCGCATGTTCTCACTCATAAGTGGGAGTTGAACGAGAACACATGGACATGGGGAAGGGAACATGACACACCTGGGCCTGTTCGGGGTTGGGGGGCAAAGGAGGGAGAGCATTAGGACAAATACCTAATGTACGTGGGGCTTAATACCTAGATGACCAGTTGATTGGTGCAGCAAACCACCATAGCACATGTATACCTATGTAACAAACCTGTACATTCTGCACATGCATCCCAGAACTTAAAGTAAAACTTAGAAAACAATAGTGAGGCACAGCTCCTCATCTTGGGAAATGTAATAAATTATCTTTTCAATGAGAATTGTTTACTAATGTGTTGGCTTTACTATACTTCAAGTTTTCTATTAATACACTATGTTGTTAAATATGTATATTTGGAATTTTCTAGTTTCTAAGACAAGAATGTAAATCCGGTTCTCCCTCATGACTGAAAAAAAGGAAAAGGTACTAAGTCACCACCATTTTAAAGTTAAAGAAAACAATGCTCAAGAATTTGTCAGCTATCAAAATCACACAGCCTCTAGCCAATCACCAATTAACTCACTGTGTTTTCTCAGTGTTCTTGTTAAAATGTAACTTATCTTACACAGGTTAGGTCATATTACTGCATTAATTTTCTGAGGCTGCTCTAACAAAATGCCACAACCTTGTGATTTAAAATAACACACATTGTTCTCTTGCAGTTCTGGATGCCAGAAGTATGAAATTAACATCACTGGACCAATAGCAAGGTGTGGCAGGGCCCACGATGCACTTTCCACCTGGAGGCTCTTGGGAAAATCCATTTCTTGCCTCTTTAGGGTTCTGGTAGCTGCTAACATTTCTTTGGTTTTGGTTGCTTTGCCCTCATCTTCAAGGTCAGCATTTTCAATTCTCTGTCTACTCTGTCTCCTCTGTACATATATCAAATATCCTGCCTCATTTTTATAACAATATTTGTAATTAAAGTTAAGGCTCACTCTGTAATCCAGGATAATCTTTTCACTTAAAGTTCTTTAACTTAATTACACTTACAAAGACTCTATTTAAAAGATAACATCCACAGGTCCCAGGCACTAGGACATGGATATCTTTTGGGGAAGCCATTTTCAACCCAACACAATTGCCTTGTTTTTACGTTTTGTTATTCTTTGTTTCTGTCAACATTTCACCTTGCCTGATGTTACCATTAACTACAGAATAAAACGTATTGTCCCTCTGAAAAGGCATAATACTCAGTAGGTAATTCTCTAGAGATTTGAGAAAGACATGGTAATGACTGAAAATATTAATAGTTTCCCAATAGACTATATTGAAATGCAATTCAAATTTCTTTAGCATTTATTTCTCTGTTTTCTAAGGTTCAAGTCTGCTACTTCCTACCTTCAGCCCTCTAAGTTGTGAGGAAAAGGGCCAAAGGGAAAATGTAAATTCAGATTAAAAACAATGGCAATAACAAAACTTATATTTCCTTCTCAGATGTGGAAAGCACTCCATGAAGGACAAAAGTTCTTAAGACTATCTACTGATGCCATAAGTTTTCAGTAAGATGACAGCCTGGTAATAATAAGCACTTAAAAAACCAAAATGATAAAGAAATAAAGAATGAGGTGATTAATGAATGAAGGAGTGTGTAAATGACCAAAGTGAGACATTGCTGCCTTTAAAGTAAAAAGATGATCTGCCATTTACAGGCATATTTAAGTACTTATGTAACAAAGGTTTTCCTGAAGAAAGAATTCTAGAATGTGATTACAACATTTTCATGGTAAACTCATATTTTACCCACAGTATTTTCAAAGTATCTGCAAATAGATTTATGATTTTCTTTTTAAAAAGAAATATTCTTGAGGAGAATATACAAATGCTTCCCAACTAACATTCAATATTCATTCAACAAGGTTACAGACATATAACAGAAATGTATACCATTTAGAGTAAATCTAACCATTCTCACCAAAGTTCTAACACTGTCATATTACTAATTGTGCATTTTGATATTTGTAGATTCCAGGAACCAGACAAAAATGAAATGAAATATGACACAACTAGTCAATCTATACTGATAATCATGGTGTGATAGAAATATGTTCTTTGACTTATTGTTGTCTGGGGATAGGTTTGAGTGGTTGGGTCAAGGATGTGGTCACTAGCTATGCTGAGCAGCCATTTATTGGACACATGATCTTGAGACAGTTGCTTAATTTATCAGCTTACCTAGTGATGAAAATCCAAGTCTTACATATCTCAGACAGTTGTTTCTGAGACAAGTGGAGACCAATAGATTAACTGACTTTAAAGAACTAAGTCTTGATTATTTCTGTATCCTGTATCCTGGAAATATTGCACAGTATTTGAAAATATTACAGATACTCAACTTGTTATAAATAGAGATATTCTTAAGGTATACTAATATAAGGAAAATTTTCACTGACTCCAAGGCAGGTTAGAAGAAAAAAAAGAAACAATGATTTATCCAATGGATTCCGTAGTGTGAAGGTCCATTCAGCGATAACCAGATAGATGAAGCCTGAGTCTTTGATGAGGAAACAAGAGTGAAGACATGAGGGGATAAGATGCAGATAATAAATTAAGAAGTCAAAAGCCCATATTGTAACTGGCATGTGGAAGAAAAAGCTGGAAATCAGATGACAGCTAGCTGAAATAGCAACAGGAAAATACAATTAAGGAGTGATACAGAGTTTAGATATTGGTTATAGCTAATCTGCAAGGGCTGGTAGGTCTGGTATTTCTGTAATTCTGTTGGACTGGACTGAAAAAATATGATATGAACATGGCTAATATCATAAATTACCAATAAACATGAAAATTTGTTAGATTATTGTCTGAAGGACTAGAGTGATTAGAGTTTTGGAAAGAATGGAAGTATGGCATTCCTTTCAAAGTTCAAGTCTCCACAGGACAAAATGTTTAACAGGACAGTATTATAATAGAAAGTAATACTTCTGTTAAGAGAAGTTTCTTTTTTTTCCCCCTGTATTCAATTTCTTTTACAACTTGAAATAGATAACCCCTTGTAGAAACATTTTGAGTGGCAGGTTTTGTGGTGCTATTGTAGACCTGGAAAAAAAAACAAAAAACAAAAAACCCTACAGCCAATTCAGGTAATATTTGGTTAGCACATAATGGCTGTGCAGGTGAGCAAAGAGTGGGAGATCAATAAGATACCCTATCATTGCAAAAACTAGGATAAAGAGTAAGTTTATTTTCTTCACCAGATGGATTTCAAGTTCAGTTCTCTGCAGGATGTGTTTAAAAAATCATGGTGTAATAGCTTGCATTGTATGTGCATTCTGAAGGTGAAAAACTTACCAAGAAAATGAACAGTTTCCAAATTTAGCAAATGACTGATTATGAATAGACCATATTTCTAAAGATGAAAATGTCAAAAAATTTTAGTGTTCAATTACTGAAATAACAGGCCATTTTTCATAATTTTAAAGAAAAGACTGCTTTTTTTTCCCCAGGAAGCATCAAAAGTTCATGGAAATACATACACAGCAAAGACTTGGAATCAAACCAAATACCCATCAATGATAGACTGAATGGAGAAAATATAGCACATATATACCATGGAATATTATGCAGCCATAAAAAATGAGTTCATGTGCTTTGCAGTGACATGGATGAAGCTGGAAATGATCATTCTCAGCAAACTGACACAGGAACAGAAAACGAAACACTGCATGTTCTTACTCATAAGTAGGAGTTAGACAATAAGAACACATGGACACAGGGAAGGGAAAACATCACACACCGTGGCTCGTCAGGGGGTGGGGGACTAGGAGAGGGATAACATTAGGAGAAATATCTGATGTAGATGATGGGTTGATGGGCACAGCAAACCAGCATGGCAGGTGTATACCTATATAACAAACCTGCACATTCTGCACATGTATCACAGAACTTAAAGTATATATAAAAAAGAAATACATGTGCAAATATGTATCTGTGGGCACAAATGCATTTGTGTATGAGGATATGGATAAGCAAATTTTATTAAGTCTCTTGTGATTAGATGACTCTACCTATGCTGAAGCTAATTTATTTATTCTTAGAGATTATTAAGTGAAAAAAAATCACCATGCCAATTAATATTCTGGGAAGAGGAGTTGAAATTTTTTAACAACTAAAATTTAGTTTTAACAACTCAAGTTTTCTTCTAAAACTAATATTGAGGTTATTTATATTTTCATTAACTCAGTTGAAAACGATGAACATTTTGAAAGTCACGTGAGAGACAGTAAAGGTGACCAAGATGTAATCATGAATTTCTCCAAGCTTATCAATTTTGGTGGAGTGCTCAAGTATACATGGAAAGCTGTTTGTGTGAAACAGAACATATGCTATAAAATTTCACAGTTCACAAAGAGTATGGCAACTTTGTAGAATGAGCAGGGAAAAAAGTGCTTTCTAATACAGAGGTCAGACAGAACTGAGTCTTCAGAAACCAGAAAAGTGTTTTCTGACACAACTCAATGGGAATTATACATCACCTGACAAAACATTTAACCTGAAAGTAATCACAGGGAAAAAAATCAGACAAATGTGGATTGTGAGGCATTCTATGAGAAAACTGGCTTAAACTATTTAAAATTGTCAATGACACAACGAAAAAGAAAAAAGATGGAGGAGAGGTGTTTTAACTTAAAATACAACCAAATAGAATGTGTAATTTTTAATTGAATTCTGCATTGGGGAGAAAAACATTCTTGGACAATTAAATGAGTCTGACTATAAATGGAATATTAATAATAGTACTGAATCAATGTTAGATTTGTTTGTTATAGTATTAGATTTGATTCTCCTAAAATGACAGCTGGAGACAAACAGCTTATACGTACGTAATTTATTTTGAAGGTGATTCCAGAAAGAAGAATTGGAGCGCAGAGAGTGAGACAGGGAAGCAGTTTCCTTCTATAAATGGTGCAGCTTTAGTGGAACTGTTTAAGGTAGATATCTGGCTATCTGTTCCTCTAGGAATTCTCTGAAAACATGCATAGAATGTGCACCCAAAACATTAACTAAAAGACAAGGGACTGGGATATTTATCCACTGAAAGTAGCTTCCTGTGGGTGTTATTTTACCTACATTTCCAAGTGCATTTGCTAAGGTAAGTTCTGATGAGGGAGAAATGTTAATATATATGGCAAGGTACACAAAATATAGTAAGCTTTCAGTGTAAATAAGAACTATCAACCGTTGCAGCAGCTGAAATGAAAACTACGTAGACAAGTGTCTACCTTGTTTTGGGGTAACATGATATAATTCCCTGTTTTTATGACAAAAATAAATCTATTGTATCTAGTGTATATTTGTACATGTCAGTGGGTGTGTATGTGTTTGAGGGGGGCAGAGAATTAAAGCTTCTCTAGTAAAGTCTTTTGAACCATTTTTTTTTTTTTTTTGAGATGGAGTTTCACTCTTGTTGCTCAGGCAGGCTGGAATACAATGGTGTGATCTCAGCTCACTGCAACCTCTGCCTCCCAGGTTCAAGTGGTTTTCCTGCCTCAGCCTTCCAAGTAGCTGGGATTACAGGTGTGCACCACTGTGCCCAGCTAATTTGTATTTTTAGTAGAGACAGGGTTTCACCATGTTGGTCAGGTTGGAGAGTAAGTTTAAAACTTTTCAAAATCAAATATTAGAGAAAAAGTTAAAAATAGGGTTTTGTTTTTTTCAAAAAATAGGGTTTTAATGTGGATTTAAGAAAGGATATTCTTGGTTCAAGAAAGCCTAAGAATGAAAAGACTTAAAAGCTAGTAATTTGCAAAGTAGAAAAACATAAATTTAGACGAGTGGATTGTTTGAAATTAATAGTATTACATTACAATAGAATTTCAATTTTATTCTATACTTGATGATAACTACTGGGTGTTTTCAAGGACAGAAGAAATGAGTTTATATAAGATATTCTTTCTGTCTCTGTCTTTCTGTCTGTGGTCATAATTGCCAGAAGTTCATGGAAACTAAGTGGAAGCTACTGAAATATCCATAAAGTAAAAAATTAGAGTCCTGAACTTGGGCAATAATTCAAGTTAAAACGAAAAAAAAAAAAAAGCAAACAAAAAACATAAGGCAAACGTTAGTAAGAAAAGACAAAGCATGGAAAGTTGATGGCTTCCATCTAATTAGATTTCAAAGTTGTAAAGGAAAAGGAAGCAATTGTAACTAAAGTTACCAATGTTTTAATTTTTGTGTCATCTGGGCCCATTGCATAATTGGTGATCAGAAATTGATAAATACATGACTAAAATGTATATTTGATAATAAGAAACAGATTTGCAGCTTCAACAAAAATATGAGATAAAGAGGGATTTCTGGGGAAGGAGAAAGTCAATGAGGTGTTGAATTTTAGATAGTTTTTGAGGCGATGCCTGTATGCTTGAATTTATTTTAGGTTTGGTGTCTTCATAAAGCCTTTTGAATGAGCAAAAATGTGCAAGAATAAGAAGATAGCAATTAAACAATATTTGTAATGGACCAAGAGATTTGGTGTTGATGTTACCAGAAATGTATTGGATCAGTGAACTGATGACATGGCAGACACTGGATTTAATTCACAAACCTTTATCAGTCCCTAGCAGAAAATCATCTGAATTGAAGAGGCTTCTCCACAAGTGGGGTCCAAGGCAAAAAATGAATCAAGCTCATAAAGTCTGGCCGTCTATTTTCTCCAAATCTCGTGTAGAAATTTGATTCCCAGTGTCGGAGGTGGGGCCTGATGGGAGGTGTTTGGGTCATGGGTGCAGAACTCTGATGAACATCTTGGTGCTGTACTCATGGTAATGGATGACTTCTCACGCTATTAGTTCCCATGAGATCTGATTTGTTAAAAACAGCCTGGCACTTTTCTACCCTTTTGCTTCCTCTCTCTTGCTTCCTTCCTCTGGCCTTGTGATGTCAACTCCCCTTCAACCGTGATTGGAAGCTCCCTGAGGCCCTCACCAGAAGCATATGCCAGTGTCACACTTCTTGCACAACCTGCAGAACCCTGAGTTAAATAAATATCATTTCCTTACAAATTACCCAGTTTTAAGTAATCCTTTCTAGCAACACAAAACAGACTAATAACATATGCCAGACACAGAAACAAAATTATACCTAGGGCTAAGAAGAAAGCCAGGTAAGTTGGATCAGATTTCAGGTGGATTGGTTTACGTGAATTGCAATTGCACACATAGGGTTTTGGCAGTTGCTACCTGTCATACACACACTTTTTACACATAGCATTGGGACCACTTAAGGAACACACTGGGGGCGGGGTGGCTAGAGAGCAGAGATGATCAGGGAGAGTTTGAGGGAAAGAAAAGTGGGAGGGATATGGGGGAAACTTGAAGACACTCATGTTACCATTAATCTTAGCCAAATGGAGTTTATTTACATTTAACATGAACATAACAATTACATGGTTTCCTCTTATTAAAAATAGGAAAGAGCTTTTCCTAATAATGCCACAATCTGCTGGCAGAACAAAAGTAGTAAAAACAAGGGAGTTTAGCATGAAAACCCAAGGAACCAACAGAAAACAAGTAGGTGTCTAGCACTGACGAAGATGCCAAATAGGGGACACTTTCTTCGCTATAGCCCTTCCTATGTATGATGAGAAGATTTCAGAAGAGTTTATGCCATCAAGCTCATTCTCCACCTTAGCAGGCTGGATACAGTAGCCTGCTAGCTTGCCGTATAGAATTGTGGTTAAGTAGGTGAGTTGTCAAGTTGCTACAGTTGGGTTTGATTCCTGAATCATGTACTTAGCAGTGTTTTAGTATCGGCTACATTATCTGTCATTTAACTTCTATAAACCTGAGTTCACTAATCTATAAAGTGGGAACAAAAATAGTACCGAAATGGAAAACACCACTATTTCACTTATTCCAAACAAACAAATCAGTGAGTCAAGCACGTTTATTAAAAACATTTTACATATATGAAACTTAGACACCAATTGTTATTTTTTTCAATGTGATAAACTTATAGTTAGCAGAGCCAAGTTGTAATACGTCTGCCTTATTTCAAATTTTACTTTTTAAATTAACACATAGCATCCTTGATTAAATAAAAACAATCAGAGGATAGTTGCTTAGGAAGGGAGTAAATAATAAATAAGGATATCAAGGTACACCACACATATTCAAAGATAGGGCCTTGGACAATGCAATGCAAATATTTTAGTCGTTTCAAGGCAGTTTTTATTCAGAAGCAGCTGAACTGCATTTTCTTATCCAGCTGTCATGAAACATGAAAACAGTAATGCATAACATGTCTTCCTCCTGCCCCTAATTTCTAATAAAAACCCCCTTCTGGTCATAATTTTGTTTCTTAAAATAACTTCACCAGTGGATGGCAGCATTTAATTTTCTAGGCAATTATATATCACAGTATATATAAAAGCAGATATTCAGTATCACATACTCATCTCTTCTGAGTATTCTTTTGAGTTAGAAATACTAAATCCATCCACACTGATTCACTGGAAGGATAATGTTTCTGCGTCAGTAAGGCTTCAGGTCAGGCTCTGGAAAGAAATAAAATCCATACTTTTACTCCCTTTTGCGAGGCTTCTACTCAGCCACATAGTAACTAGATGCATTTTTCCTCATTTACTCTTACAGAAGGTATTACCACACTTTGCAGATGAATATGTTGTGGCTAAGATGGTAAAAGAACCTGCTGACTGTCACTCAGTTATTCAGTTGGAAGGGTTGCACTTTGATCACATCACTTTAGAGCTGAAAGTCCACCTTCTGCTTGTCACAAGAGGACCTCTAAGAAGGTGGAGGTTCTCAAGCTAACATTGGAGAGGGCATTCATTGCTTTCTCTCTGAGGCAACACTGATAAAGGCAGATGAAAAGGGATTGGTACATAGCCTAATTATTTTGTTATAATTAGAGAATATTCACATGGAATTTTAATTTCTGCCATTATGTCATCTCTTTGGGATATCAACTCCCTGACTTGGATGTGAGAAATAAGGCCAGTCCAAGATACCCTACTGATGTGTCTACATTGACGTTAACTGATCCAATTAAATATGGAGCTCTGAGCTGGGCTATAATCTTGGCAAAAGGTCAGATGTTATAGATTTCATGCTAAATGCACTCATCTTCTCACTTTCCTCCCCACAGTCTCTTTCCTCTTTATACATTCATTTCTCTTGAGGTGGTCTTCCTCTGCCACCTTGAACTTCCTCTTGGAACAATGTTTCTTTTAGATTCTTCATGTTTTGGGTTCTTTTGACTACGCTGAAATGTTCTGAGTACAAATATAAATATAAATGAGTATTTTAGAAATGTGAACTTATTTATCATGTCAGACACTTTCTAACTCCTCTTCTACAATTAATAAATCATGAAACATTCATAGAGAGTCCCAGAAATTCATTAATTAAAACTTTTAGTGAGACGACAACCTCCTATATTTCTTAAACACTGAATTGTTTTGTGTTCCAATGACGTTCAACTTGAAAATTGTGACAAGACACCTCCACCACACCTGTTTCCAACATATACCCTAATGCATACATGAGTATTCTTAACTGTTCCTTGAATAGTTCCAGTGACAGATCACTCCTAATCATATTAAGCAGTTGATTTCCTCTTGTACTTTTTTGCAATTTGCAATGAGTTTAATTGCAAATGCTCTCTTAAGATGAATATCAGTTTGCTGGATTTAGGCAATAATTTCTGCTTTCCATAGTGTATACAGTTTTTAGTTCAAGATAATTGCATATGCTTATTCTTCTGTTTTATGATCATTGTCACCTGTTTCAACTTAGATGCATCTGCCTACATTCTGTCTGGTCCTTATGCCCCTCTAAGGAAGACTAATGCTGGGATACTAAAAACACACTTAGATTCTGGCCCTAGGGTTGGTTACAGGAGAATGTGAATAACCAAATGGTTCTCACCCATATCACCTGGAGGGCTTGCTACAGGACATATTGTTGTAACCCATCCCCCCAGTTTTTTAGGTGATTCAGTAGGTACAGGATGTAGCCATAGGATTTCCCTTTCTAAAAAATCCCACAGGGTGTTGATTCATGGATATAACCAGAATCTTAACAGACTTAAGTAAATAATAGCATTCTAGGAGATGAGTCAAGAAGCTCTATGTTTTAATTTTAATTAAAATTTAAGACTACATGCCAAATCTGATGAAAATCTTAAAACCCTGAAAAAGGAGGAGTATATGAGATCAGAAGTCTGGTAAACCCAAGAGAGCTCAGATGGGAGAAGAGCAGAGAGCAGGCAAAGTGGGCCAGATAAGTAAATCTTTAGGACTCTCATTATTGGAGTTTATTCTTACTTTTAGATGGTCAATTAGAAATAACCTACTTTGCTCCAAGAATTCATTTAAATTCATTAACCGTCATACAATGTAGCCAAGCAGAAGAAGTTAAAATCAACTTAAAAAAAAGTCAATGATAGAAACAACAGCAGCAGCCCAGAGCAAGTGAATGAACTTGGTCTCATTGATGTTGACCATGTGTGCCTGAAAGAGTCACCTGGAGATACGAGCCCAGCATGGGCAAGGACATCTTACCTAACTACTTTCTGTGGAGCTTGGTAGCTTTGGCAGTAGCTGGAAACTAAGTATTCATGTGCTTCTCTGCATCTCTGCGGCAGAGGGAAGCGACAGAA
Organism: Cacajao melanocephalus; assembly: GCA_963573385.1. Lineage (NCBI taxonomy): Eukaryota > Metazoa > Chordata > Mammalia > Primates > Pitheciidae > Cacajao > Cacajao melanocephalus. Next base: position 70,320 of record CAUYLG010006149.1, on the reverse strand, counting down.
CTCATGCAGAGTGTGTTAACCTCACTTGTGTAACTCCTGCAGAAAAGCCATCACAGACTGTTCTGCTCTGTGACAGCAACTATTATCTTTGTGTCTTTCTCTCGGTGCCTATGGCAGTGAGCGTTCTCTGAGCCACTTCTCTTTCTTACATTTCTTGGAGGTGCTGAAAAATGAGAGGAAAAAATGTCTTGACAGCTGCTTGCAGAGTAGCTTAAGGAGAATTGCCTTCCAATATATTTCTCTGGGTCTGACTTCCCACATGATTGTAAAACCTCTTGGTCCCCATTATTAGGAATTTACTCAATGTGAGAAGTCACAGAGTGTCCTAAATGCTGAGGAAATTGGTGGTCCTACTCAGAAACATATCAGAGAATGTGGAGGGACAGTGATCTTGAAAGCAGTACAACATTCACATTGCCCAGCTGACATAAAACATTTTCTCAAGTAACCTCTAAAGCATTTACTTTTTTCTTCTCCCTGGACAAAACTGAGAAATGGAAGAACGGTCTGGAAAGAAATTCAATGTGGCAGCAGAGATCAAAAACAAAACATACCAAAATTGACACTGCATGTGAATACTTAGTGGTCCAGTTATCCTTAGAATAGGAACAACTATTAAAAGAACATTTTATAACTGCGTGGTAAAATGGTGTATGGTATACTATGGCATCCATCATGGGAGGCCAAAATATACCACGCAGAAAGTAATTATTTGACATATTTAAGTTGATTATTTAGAGAAACAGTAAATGTAGCTCTGAAAACCTGTCCTTTTGTAAAGGAAATTTACAGTCTCTACTTTTGTAGGGTAAAGAGCAGATGTATGCAGGTATTTTCTCTGAGGCCCCTTTACCTTCCCAATTATGAATAAAAGTCTGACACTTTCCCAGACAGAGATGACCACAGGCAGTCATCTAAACGGTCTGAGGGCTGTTACCTGGGAGACTTTTTATCTGCATGGCAAGACAGCCTTCCCTCACCATGCCTTTCCTCCCCTCATCCTCCCATAATTTGTTACCACCTTCAAGGAAGCCCCAAGCCTCTATTCCTTTCCTGTTTCTTACAAAAACTTCAGTCATCTGGCTCTTCTTTGAGTTTTAACACTTTGTGTGTGGCTTCTGTGTCCATGCACATAATACATTGTGTTTGCTTTTGCCCTCTGGTTAATCCGTCTACTGTCAGTTCACTTGATGATAGACTAACATTATTAAAACTTCCGAGAGAAAAGGGAAAATGTAAAACTTCCCATAGCTTCTTGTGACTTCAAATGTTTTTATGGTCTTATATATGTGACTTCTCTTTGCTCAAGAACAGTATTTCCCTTCTTTGCCAATCTCATTTCGGATACCATGCAACAGTATCTTTAGGGTACAACAAAATAGATAAACAGATACTTTTGTTTTTGCAATGATGCCATTTTTTAGAAAGGGTAATTTACAAAATTTAGGCCACAAAATGCTCTCTTGTGTTCTCTGTTTTGCCTAGCTTATGCTATCTAAACCATGCTCCTTTCCTGAGTCTTCCAGCAGCTGTTTCACACTTTAAGTGTGAATATTAGAGTAACTACAGATTTTTCTCTATTTTTACCTTTGTAAAACGTAGAATAAAGTCACCAGTCAAGACAGGCTTTGAGAAGTCATTAGTATTTCTAAAGCACTGTGGTATCTTTGGGAAAAAAGAATGATAAGAGGACAGTGAAATGTTTCAAGATGCCTTAAACTGAAAGTCAGTTGTTATATTTAATCTTGGTTTAGAATGATTATTAAAAGGACAATTGTTGAGTTGTGAGCAAAACAAAATGTATAAAATTATGAATAACATTGAAATCAACGTTAAAAAAAAATCCATGCAATTTGGTCATAGCTTCAGGATTTATGTTTAATCTACTTCTGAAGTTCTCTTACTCAGGATAGCTACAATTTCAGGGGTTTCCACAATCCATATTCAATTTCAATTATTCACTAAAATGAATCGGATAACTTAGAAAAGTGTCAGCAATTATTGTTTTAGCAGAAGTTTAAAGTCAAGGTGCCAGTAGATCCTAGCTTGCTAGCTCCTGAAGCTCTTTTTATAATCCCATTCATTAGAACACCACTCTTATTTCCAAAAGGACCCACCTTCCAAATGCCATCATATTGGGATCAGGGTTTCAACATTTTTTTTTCAGAAAAAAAAAAAATTATTTCATTGTCTTCTGCTCCCGACCTCCCAAAATTCATATTCATCTCACATGCAAAATTTATTCCATTCCAAAAGCCCCCAAAGTCTTAGGTTATCTCACCATAAACTCTAAAGTCTAAGAGTAAAATCTCCTCTAGATATCTAAATCAGGTATGATTGAGACTAGAAGTACAATTTATCCTAATGCATGATTCCTTTCCAGCTACGAATCTGTATGTTTGGGGATGGCAGGGTGAGGTGGTAGGGAATCCTGTCTTTTCTATTTTTTCAGTCAATTCAACAATCAACACAGAAGAATTATGTGATGAAATGTGGGGATTGAAGTGCTCTCCCCACCACCAAGTGAGCAATCAATTCTGCTGCAGACATTGACTGGGTGTTCTTCAATTCAATTCTGCCACTATCTACCTGGAGATAGTGCCAGATACCACAGGTTTGGGGCTCAGAACCCAAAATATCCCCACCAAAAACCAAGGCCTCCAGAAATTCTGACTGATCAGCTTCAAGTTGGAGTTCTCACAATCCCCTCTTTGAGTTTCATTAATTTGCTGGAGGAGTTCATAGAACTCAAGGAAACACATTTACTACTTTATTGACGTCAAAGGATACAGATAAAGAGATGCATACGGCAAGACATAGGAGAAGAGGTGTGAAGCTTCCATCCCCTCCCAGGACACATGACCTTCCAGGACATCACTTTGGAGTTTCTAAGAATTTTAGAAGTTGTATGCCAGGAAAGAGTCTTGAAGATGAACTGTATATTTCACAATATCAACTGTAAAACCAAACAACTGCATGCTTCCTTACAATGGTGGGATAGGCATAGGGTAGACATTTCCATTTCCAAAGGGAAAAATAAGGAAGAAAGAAGATGTAGTGGGTACCAAGCAAGTCCCAAATCTAGAAGGGCAAACTGCACAAGACGGTAAGGCTTAAGAATAGTCCCCTTTGGCTCCATTTTCAGTTCTCCAGGACTACTGGAGAAGGTGATTCTGATCCCACCTTCCATACTCACTGGAGAAGTGGCCCCATACCCACAGCTCAGGTTAGTAGGGGTCCTGCTTCTCATGTTCTGTCAGTCAGGGCTTGAGCCCCCACAGTTTTGGTTGACACCACCCTCCTGGCTTTAGGCAGAGGTTATCTATCCTGCTGAAAGCAAGGCAATTTCACCCTCTCCACTATTGAAACCAAGAAGGCAGCCCAGATAATTTCTGAATTGTCCTCAAGGTCATTCTTCCGCTGTTCTGCACAATAGAACACGCCCACAGTTGAAAAGCTCTATGGTCCTGCTCTATAAATCCAGGAAGTACAACAACCTCAACAACCTTCCTAGATTTCTTCCAGTCTCCTTCCCCTTTAGTCCAAACTAGCAGTTTTCCTGCTGGGATAGTGGATGATCTAAGTCCATAGTTCACATCCACACTAAACTCCTAATTAAACTGTTGCTTGGTCACAGACTTCGTGTTTTCCTCTGAACACATTTTCTGACTTTTGGCAATACAGACAGGCTGAGAAATGTCTAAATTGTTAAGTTCTGGTTTCCTTTGCTTAATAATTCCAACTTCAAATCATTTATCTCTCCTTGCATTTTACCCTAATCAGTCAGGAGGAAGCAAGCTACTCCTAAAACACATTGCTTGGAAAGTTCTTAAGATAAATATGCAATTTTTCTGCTGGCACATTCTATCTTCCACAGCACTGGAAGACAAATGCAATTCAGATAAATTATTTGCCACATTATAATAAAGATCACCTTTACTTTATTGTCTAATAGCATGTTCCTCATTTCTTTCTGGAACATCATCAGAATGTCCCTTACTGTCCACATTTATAGCTTTCTGTGCATGACTATTTCTGTATTCTCTACAAACACAAAAGCTTTTCCTACAGATCTCTCTTTCCTTTCTGAGCCCTTTCCGGAATTGCTTTTAAAATTCCCTTCATGACAATCTCAGCTTCGTCTATGATTTATAGCAAAACTCTTTCAGTCTCTATCCATTCCAAATCCCAAAGCCACTTCCACATTTTTAGGTATTTGTTGCAGTAACACCCCATTGCTCAGTAGCAATTTCTGTCTTAGTCAGTTGAGGCTGCTATAACAAAGTATCACAGACTGGGTAAATTAAGCATCATACATCTATTTCTCACAGTTCTGGAGACTGCAAAGTCCAAGAACTTCAAGATCAAGGTGCTGGTGGAACTAGTGTGTGGTGAGGGCCCACTTCCTGGTTTGCAGACAGCCAACTTCTCTTTCTATTCCAACGTTGCAGAAAGAAAGCTAGCTATCTCTCTTTTCTCTCCTTAGAAAACTGGTAATCCCATTTGTGAGGGTCCTGCCCTCAATAGCTAATTATATCTCAAAGACTCTATGTCCAAATACTGTTACATTAGAATTAGGGTTGCAACATATAAAATTTTGGCAATATTAGGCAATGAAATATCTCTATTCACAAAAGGCATAGGACATCAAATGTGTGGAGGATATTTCCCTACACTAATCAATTTTGCAACAGTAGCTGTTGTCCTACAACTTTACTAAATTCTGAAAATATCTATGTGGAAATTATGAAATTGAAATATTTCAAATAAAATTGAAATATTAAAATTTTTGCTCTGAAACTACAGAGCCTATAATTTTTCTAACTAATCGTACTTCCAACACTGTTAGCCCAGAAATTATTTACACAAGGTTGCATTCTCTGTAAGCCAGCTGGAAGGAGGAGAAAAAAATGTAAGGCATTTTTTCGGAATGGCTTGTCCCATGCTAAACTGAATGTGATTTGTCCTCAAAAGAAATGCAAAAAGCAACAAATATCAAAAAGAGACAAATGACATCTTTACTTAAATTATGTTTTGGTAAACAAAAATCAAGTTTAAAACACATAATTTTATACCTCAAATCCCATGTTTACTTCTTAAAAATTATTTGTAATTATTACATATTATTGTCTATTATGCTGTTGTATTTAAGTGTTTCCAACATACTGATCAAAGGGAAGTCAAAATTCAATCAAGAATTCTCCATGGAGAAAACAAATTGTATTTTTGTACAGATACGTTATCTGGAGAAAATCTTAATGTAATATATTATTTCTCAGAAATTTAAATGCAGACTTTAAAATTCCATATTGGAGTCCCATTAACCTGCCAATTAATGTAATAATTAACTCATTAGCTTAATAGTACTATAATTATCTGTTAGCTCTGATTGTATTATAATTCTTTCAAAGTCAATGCATAATGGTTTTATCTGTGCTCCCTATAAGTAATTTTTCTTTCTGTGCCCTTTTTTCCCCTGTAGGTTATGAGTACAACACAGAAAATTTCAATGACTAATTATCTAATCCCTCCCACACCTAGGATAGTCAGTTTTCTACAACTAGGGTACCTCTAATAAGACAATGCAAGAAAATGTGAAAGAAGAATCCTCAGGGTAGTTTTCTATCTGATTATATCTCTTTCCTGACCTGGAGTGGAACTCCACACTTTCTCTTGGGGATTCTCAGCTTCCCAGATGATGTTGCTATGCAGTTTAATCAGCAGTATCATGAATAAAATATGATGGGTTAATAAGCCTCTGTCAACTTTCTGGATATATCTCTCACCTGCTTTTTTGATGTACTAAGCATGTTTACTTGGCTAGTTTGGTAATCTAATACTGGTTTTTGGATAAGAAAAAAAAATGCTAAAGATTGGTTCACCACATTTTTCCCTCTTATTTTTAGTTACTACATAAGGATTGTACATAATTAAATACAGAATGATATTTTGATACATGCATACAACGTGTAATGATCACATTGGGGTAATCAGCATGCCTATCACCTCAAATATTTATAACTTTATGTAAACATTTAAAATCCTTTCTTCCAGCTTTTTGAAACTTTACACTCAATTATTGTTAACCATATTCACCCAAAAGTGCTACAAAACACTAGAAATACTTCTTCTCATCTAACTGTAATTGTGTATCCATTAACCAATCTCTTTTAATCCTCCCCAATCCTCAACCTTTCCCAATCTCCCATAATCACAATTTTACTTTCCGCTTATATTAACTCAATTTTTTTTAGTTCTCACATATGAGTGAAAACATGTGATATTTATCTTTCTTTGCCTGACTTACCTCATTTAATATAATATCCTCCAGGCTCATCCATATTGTTTAGAATGACAGAATTTCACTCTTTTACAGCTGTATAATATCCATTTTGTATACATATATATCATTTTTATTCATCTGTTGATATATACTTAGTTTATTCCATATGCTGGCTAATGTGACTAGAGTGGTTCAGCACATCTTAACGTAAAGAAAAGCTTCACATAGTGCTTGGGGACAAGGATAAACAGTCAGCAAAGGGTCTAGTCGACTGTCTCTTAAGAAGCAGTACAGACATTCCCAATAACTATTTATTGAGTGAGTTTAAATGCTTTCTGGTAAATATTTATCGTACTTAACCCTCTGATTTCCCAATAACTTTCCCATTTAGGTATGATTGTTTATTTCAATATTACAAGTGATACTTGGAAAGGTGATATGGTTTCCCCAAAATCATAGAGCTCGTTATATAGATATCTGAGAAAGAATTAAGGATTTTAGGTTTCTGTCTATATATTGATATCTATGTCATATAAAGTTCACATCAAGGAGAATCAAGTCTGTCTGACTTCAATGTCCACATTTGTTTTTCAGGATTATCTTCACTTCCTGTCTCCTCCAACACACACACACACACACACACACACACACATTACATTCCATTACTTAAAAACTCAACTATCATAGAGGGACCACTTTCTTTGTAGTCAAGATGGAGACAGCGGCATTAGAAGAGTAAATTTATTTTTGACAATTTAGTCATAAATACATAGTTGGTACATGAGGCCTCAGACTGGCAAGGGATAGCCAATCTAACTATTTTATTTTATATTTCACAGATCTAGAGACAAATTTCTACAATATTTGGTCCTCAGCAGTAAATTTACAAATTCTTTAGCTTTGCCCTGATTTGATGTCATGGTTTTTAAGATAAGAAGATGTTAGCTAATTAATTCAGTTTGCTGGATACCAGTGAGTGTATCATCTTCATATCTGGTCACTGTAACAGGCTACGTTATTAAAGACCTAAGGAGATGCACCTGAGGTTGGGCTGACTCTTGGAGCACACCAGTAGGGACCATATTTATAGGACAAATAAAGAATGCCTTGATTCATCTGAGCTTCCTCCACTTCTAAATATAACTTTATTACAGATTGTCTTGGTGAAGAGTACTCTGGTAGACCTCACCCTCAGTTCCATACAAGAGGAGATTCAAATGCAAAAAACCTAATAGCATATTTTTAATCATTCTGAGCAACAAAAGTATAAAGTATCACTACTGGACAGAGCCAGTGAGTTCTTACAGGGATGAAATGGTGACATTCTTACTAACATCAGTGCTCATGACCCCAGGCATTAGCAGTTGTGACAACACTGAAGGGTCCCAGCTGCAGGAGTGCCTTCAAATTGCATTGGAAATAAAGCTTCTATGTTTAGCATTGACAGTATTTTTTTAAGTCATAGTGAATAATCAGAAAGTAAATGAGAAACAAGCTAGCCAAAAGGAATGGTCTCTGTACAGCAGGAAAGTATAAAGCTGAGACTCACATTTTTGTGTATCTGACTGTAAAACCATGCTAAAGGATTTTAGAAATGTTACCAAACTACTTTCTCTCAGTATTCTCACCTTTATATCATCAAATACATAGGGCAATAGTGAGGATTATGAAATGTCAGCCACTGGGCTGCATGCTTTATAAACTAGTGCTTTAAAGACAGTAGCTATATTATTAATATTAGAATAATAAGTCTTACAGCCTTGAGATAAACTACAGAAATGCTAGAATCCCCGAGAATGGCGGGAGCCACAGAATACCAATCTGTGAAGATAATTGAGTTGCCATTATTTACTCCAATTTACATAAGCTAATACCTACCTTTAAATAAATAGTCTGTTTCTGCTAAAATAAGTTTAATCCATTGGGTTTTTCCTAGATGGTATGTCTTCAATGTCTTATTGTTGTTGTTGTTGTTGTTGTTATTGTTGTTCTGCTTAATCAGGTCTGTGTTCTGGGTCCTCCAATGTGAGCGAACATTTCTAGTGACTCAAACAAGATATCACAATGTCAGTTAGAAACCATGTGGTCCTACAGTAGTTAAGTGTAGGATTTTTAATGAAGTGAAATTGTTTCCTCCTGTCCATTAATTGCCAAGTAAAATGGCTGTTGGTTAACTTGAAGTTAATGAAGTAGTACTCACATTATTACATATGTGCTAATAAAATAGGTATGTCACTGAAAAACAGAAATGCTGTGAAATCGTTTAAAATGCCATTGATGAGATAGATTGAACGAATTCCTTCCCTGGCACTAAGTTTCCTGTAAAGCACGAGGTGATAGTGCTCACGTGGCCTAACAGGTTGTAAAGACAAGTCTGTGATAGAAACGTGTATTAGAAAATGCTGTTGGCGGCTGGTGTCGGATGAACCCAGATTCGGGACGACCGAAGAAAGTTGCACCTTGGCCTCCCACCATGCTGCTGAAGTTCGACCCCAGTGAAATCAAAGTCATATACCTCAGGTGCACGGGGGGGTGAAGTTGGTGCCACTTCTGCACTGACCCCCAAGGTTGGCCCCCTGGGTCTGTCTCCAAAAAACTTTGGTGATGACATTGCCAAGGCAATGGGTGATTGGAAGGGCCTGAGGATTACAGTGAAACTGACCATTCACAGCAGACAGGCCCAGATTGAGGTGGTGCCTTCTCCTCAGCCCTGATCATCAAAGCCCTCAAGGATCCGCCAAGAGACAGAAAGAAACAGAAAAACGTTAAACACAGCAGGAATATCACTTTCAATGAGATTGTCCACATTGCTCAGCAGATGCGGCATCAATCTTTAGCCAGAGAACTCTCTGGTACCATTAAAGAGATCCTGGGGATTGCCCAGTCTGTGGGCTGTAATGTTGATGGCTGCCACCCTCATGACATCACAGATGACATCAAAAGTGGTGCTGCGGAATGCCCAGCTAGTTAAGAAGCACAAAAGAAAATACTTCAATAAAGGTCGTTTAACAACTGGTGGGGGAAAAAAAAAAAAAGAAAATGATGTTGGAAGCATATCTTCTGCAAACCGCAGGTGGATAGAAATTTTAGATCATCTGTTACAGGGTCATTTGAAAGAAAAATAAGTGAGACATCAGGAAGCAGTTAAGTCAACACCAAAGCAAATTTCTGCAGTTGCCCTTGGATAAAAACATAAACTGTTGTGCTAACTCTTCCAAAAATTGTTATATTCAGTATTTATCAGTGACCTCTAGGTATGTCGATGAGCTAATAGCAATTTCCTTCAGAAAACACTTCACACTTGCAAGTCTAAATGATGTCAGAGAAGCAATACAGATATATCATAAAAAGCTATCATCCTATCAGTGGAAATTACCTCTTCAGGAGAGAAAAAGTACTCAAATGCAATGTTTCATCTGTAAATCTCTCTTTTGCCTTATTAAGAAACAGAAGATGAAACATAAAATGTCTGCTTTTTATGGAGTTGATTCCATATGTGTTTGTGAGTGTGTGTAAACAGAAGTTATATAATTTATCAAGTCTAAATTTAAGGCAAAAATTAAACAATTCCCTCTTCTGTGTAGCCTTTTACAACCTCTTTTTCCTAATTAGAACAGTCAAACACCTTTCCTAGTATGCTGGATCATCTTGATCTGCTGTCTGGAATTTAAAATTATTTTTCCAGCTTCTAGGAGTGCTAAGTGAAGATGTCTGTCAGTTGTCAGCACTCACTGAAGGATCAGCTGAGTTTAAGAAAAAAGCTTGCCCAAATTTATGCCTCCTTTCAAAGGCAGCCTGCATCAAAAGACTGTAAGTGTCCATTTCATACTGCTATAAACAACTGCCTGAGACTGGGTAATGTATAAAGGAAAGAGATCTAATTGACTAACAGTTCAGCATGTCTGGGGAGTCCTCAGGAAACTTACAATTATGGTGGAACTGCAGGATACAATTATGAAGGGGAAGCATGGCACCTTCTTTACAAGGTGACAGTGAGGAAAGTTGCAGAGCGAAGAGGGAAGAGCCTGGTGTAAAATTATCAGATATCGTGAGAACTCTCTCACTATCAAGAGAACAGCATGGGGGAAGCTGCCTCCATAATTCAATTACCCTCCACTTGGTTTTTCCCTTGACACATGAGGATTATGGAGATTATGGGAATTACAATTCAAGATGAGATTTTGGGTGAGGGACACCATATTAACAACTAATCAAAATGTGGGTATAAAAAGCACCTCCTCACCCCAACTCTAAAGGAACATCCCAGCTCCAGACTTCTCTATGAGTTTGGTCGATGTTGGGGATGCACTGCAGCTCTCAGTTTTGACCTGATTTGGCTTTTGCACTTCCTATCCACAGTTGTTAATCTTCTAAACACTCCTTTAGTAAATATCCTGAGTGCTAATATCCATCTTGTAGGCTGTCTCCTGGAAAAATAACACAAATCTGCAACACCGTATTTGTTCTTTCACAGAATTGTATGTGTATTTATGTTTCTCTCACAATAATCCACTGCATTTTTATAATGATTTATGCTTCCCTGTATGTTGACTAGTTTAATTTTCCTAAAGGCCCTGTGAAGTATAACTATTCTTCTCACATGCCAAATGAAGCTTACAGAGGTTAAGAACTTGTACACTGGCAAAATTCAAACCAAATGTACTATTATTCTGAGAACAATGAAATCACTTACATCCCACATTATTTGATATTCTGCACATCCACTTCTCCCCTTAGGAGAAAGACCACACCTTCTTCATTTTTGTATACCCACTTCTGTGTTCAGTACCTGACTAAGATTAGGTTTCTCTCTTTCTGAAGTTTGAGAACTTGTGAAAGTTATTAACCTTGTTCAATTGGAAATCTTGCTGTTGAAAGTATGAAAACTAAATTTTGTTAAGATTAAATAACTACCTCAAGGTCACACACTTGGTAATTTATGGAGTGGTTCAAATTCAGGTCTATCAACTACAGAGATGGAAGAGAGAAAAAGGAGGAGAGAAGAAAAAAATGAATAAAAATAAATGAGGAGAGAAATAATTTATAAAATATATATGTTTGAAAACATAGCAAACCAATCTCTAAATCTTTGTACAAAAGAGAATCTTAAATATTTAGTTGACCATAAGCTTCACAGAATCTTCATCACTTCAATTCCTTATCTCTTTTTGCCGAAAACATCCATCTGTCTGGAAAATATGTTTCTTCCTGGATTTCAAGATACAAGTGTTGTGGTCTCCACTGATTGATTAAAGACGCCAGAATCCAATTTGCAGGAGAGTTTTACTTCCTCATTAAGTACACATCACTATTATGCTCACCGTCAAGAATTCTTATCAGGCTTTTAGAGCTTTTCTGCACCGCTTGTGAGGTACTCACAATGTTGGAGATTAACAATAAAGGCATTTTTATGTCTACAGGAGTAGTTATGGCCAACAGTAGAAATGCACTTTCTGTAATAATTAAGACAATTATCCATGAGATCAATTCTAGGTAACATAAAGGTCATTGCCATTGTAGGTTTTCCCAGTGAGGTACCCTATCCACTCTAAGTGGGGATAAGGTACCTAATGAAAAGATTATATATCAGATCTGAAGTATCATTTATGCAGCCTTCACAGAGATAATAAAAGTTGGTCATTCATTAGAGATATTTAGTTTGTGAGCACTGCTACTCTCTCTGCAGTATTTCCTATTCATGTATTCTTATTCTGCATACAGCCTTTCAAGTGTGCCTACCTCCTAAAGATAATGACTAAAATGACAACTGAAATTTGAATTGTACTTAGATTACTCTGAAAGAAGATTTGAGAAAAAGTTACAATTCCCCTCACTAGGTGTTTTCAGCCAACCAAGAATAAGTCTTTCTAAAAAGAAATACTACATTTGATACTGTGGGTCCTCATATTTAATCTCTAAACCCCTCAAAGCATAGTGCTTGAGAATGAACAATTATTGAGAATTCCTTAACAGTCTTTCAAAAACAATAATCTACAACATCAAGAGAATTAAACCTATGTTATTACATTGAATGGATTACCAGCAAAGAAATTCACTGTTGGAGCACTTAGGAAAGGCTCACTGAGCAAGTCAATGCATATCAACAATGTCAAGTTTTATGTACAGTACAGGATTGACAAGTTTATTTTCTTATTAAGCAAGCATATATAATGAGCCTTCAAAATAACGGAAATGATGCTAAGCTTCAGTAATTCACAAATGGTAGGAAAGACATTCATTCCTTGCAGATACTCATTCACACACTCATATATTAATCATTTAGTTTAGAATGAATTGAGTGACTGTTACTAGAGGAGGCAGGCATTATTTTGGTGAGCAAGACAAAAAGTATTAATGGAAATAGAGTTTCATTCTAATAAAGGGGGTATAAATGAAAAAGAAATACATGAAGAAAAAGTGTCTTCTTCATAGTGAATGACAATAGTTTTAATAATTGTAACAACAATATCAATATATAGTTGGCTCTCTGTATCCATGGGTTTCCATATCCACAGATTCAACCAATAGTGAGTCAAAATTTTTTTTTAAATAATGGGTGGTTGCATCTGTACTGAACATGTATACCCTTTTTCTTATCACTATTCTCTAAACATAGAGTGTAACAAATATTTACGTTGTTTTAGGTATTATAACTAATATAAAAATGATTTACAGTTTACAAGAGGTATACATGGGTTTTATGCAATGACAATGCCTTGTTATATAAGGGACTTGAGCATTCATGTATTTTGGTATTCTCAGGATGTGTTGGAACTAATACTCCAGAAATACTGATAGTGAGTATATAATTATAATTAATGTTGCCTATGTATAAGAAATATCAGCCAGGCGCTATGGCTCACACTTGTAATCCCAGCACTTTGGGAGGCCAAGGCTGGCAGATCACCTGAGGTTGGGAGTTTGAGACCAGCCTGTCCAACAAGGAGAAACCCCATCTCTACTAAAAATACAAAATTAACAGAGTATGGTGGTGCATGCCTGTAATCTCAGCTACTCTGGAGGCAGAGGCAGGACAATCGCTTGAACCCAGGAGGTAGAGGTTACAGTGAGCCAAGATCGTGACATTGCACTCCAGCCTGAGCAAGAAAAGCAAAACTCCATCTTAAAAAAAAAAAAAGAAATATTAGAAAGATCATATATATAATGTATATACAATGTGATAATTACAATGAATTGTTATTATAAATGCTGTGATGAAGGAAACACAAATGCCTGTGGGACTATAGAAAAGCAAACAAAGAAATTGTGACATTTAACCTGAGCCTTTAAGCACGACTTTTTCAAATAAACAAGCAAATATTGCAAGGAGAAATAAATAGCAAGATTAAAGCTAAGAGGTCCAAAAAAACCAGAGAGTGAGTAGGAGTCCTAGCAGTTCAGTAAGATCTGTCACTTTGCCTACTCGTTCACAAACATGTTAACCCCTTTGCCTTGCTTTCTTTCTATTATGCTCATCTGGTAAATATCCCTACCTACAACACACCTCATGACTGCACTAAGCACTGATCCTCCCTGTAGAGAAGCACAAGTGTGATAGTCTTTCTTAAATTTTGTGATCATAAACGCCAAACAAATGCAATATCCCTCAGTAATCCAACTACACATTTTTATTATTTTTTCTCATCCCACTCTCCTTAATTACTTCACATATTTCCATCTCTCCTCCTGAAAACTCCTACACCAATATTCTTATCCTAACTCTCAGCTAACCATTTAAGTCATAATCCACTAATCAAATAGAAACAAAGAGAAATTTCCTCCTACTTGTACCCCATAAACAACCACCAGGCTCTGTACTGGAGTTTGTTGCCCTCCCTTCTGTTTCTTTGAATGGAAGATCTCTATCAAAAACTTCATAAAAAGCCAACCCCTCCACCATGCTCTGCATTCTATATTCTCATGGATTCAAAGAGAAACTTATTGTACAAGGTTGAGTGAAAAGGTACTGAATATATGCTAAATATCAGGAACTGGGCACTCAGCAGTAATCCAAATGAACTTGTAATGAAAAAAAAATTAGTCAAGTCTAGTTTGTGGGTATGTCTGGGTGTATGTGTGTTTGTGTGTCTGTGTATTGTAATTAGTTTTCTTAATTTCCTGTATATTATGTTTTAACATCTTAAAATACATTTCTGAATGAAGAGAAGCTTCCATTCCTGTGCCTAATCAGTTCTTAGGGATGGCAACAGGTCCAGCTGGGAGCATATCTTTGATATGCAAATTAACCAATGCAGAGGCACTGATCTATTTGTCTCCTATACTCCAGGAGGCAATATTCCTCTTTCTTAATCATCCCATGGGCAGTTGCCAGGCAACTAGAGATTACCCTTAAAGCTCAAAGTTTGCCAAAATTATTCACACTAGCCAATCCTATCCTGTTCATTCCATCCTCATTGCCTTTTCCACAAAAACCCCAATAAGGGCAGTTACTTGAACCTTCCCCTCTGGTGTCTTCTGCCTCTGAACCATCCTGTTATCTTTTCCATGATGCCCTCTGTGTTAATCTGTTTTGTGTTGCTATAAAGGAATATCTGAGACTGGATAATTTATAAAGCAAAAAGGTTTATTTGGCTCACATTTCTGCAGGCGATACAAGCCTGACACCAGCATCTGCTTAGCTTCTGGTGAGGCCTCAGGAAGCTTTCACTCATGGTAGAAGGCAAAGGAAGAGCAGACACATCACCTGGCAAGAGAGAGGGAGCAAGAGAAATGCCAGGCTCCTTTAAACACTCAGATCTTGTGGTAAGTAATAGAGTGAGAGAAGGGCACACAGCCATTCAGGAGGGATTCACCCCAATGACCCAAACACCTCCTACCAGGTCCTACCTCCAAGATTGTGGATCACATTTCAACAAGAGAGTTGAAGTGGATGAACATCCAAACTGTATCACCCTTCCTTGTGTGAAGTGCCCCACCTCTCTAGGACCTGTGAATTTCATAAACTTTGTTTTCCTGAGACTCTTCCCTTGTGGTCACACCTGTTTGCTGACCATTTTATAAAAGAATACAAAAAAGTGTATGAAGAGAGAGACCAACAAAAAGTTCCAGTGAATGGAAGAAACTTTGAATGGAAGATCTCTATCAAAAACAAATGAATATCAACCATTTTCTCTAATACTAATGTTTATCTCACCCTCAGATCTTTGTACAAATCCCTGTTTGAGTAGCTTCACTTATAGAGGCATATTTACCATTATGCTAGTAAAGATGAAGCTTCAGGACCTCTCACGTGCATAGGCCTTACTAGCACCCAATGGACCCTAACGTATGTACAATTTTAATTTTGTATTTACAGCTTTGCATTCATCTTTTAAAGGCAATCCCATAAAGTGCATAAGCCTCAGGTCCTACAAAATCAGCATTTGTATATTTATATGATATACATGCTTATGTATCCACAAACCTACAACTTTGATTGAAACCAGTTTGCACTGTGATATTGCAGTATCTGACTGTTTCGGTCAGATACTCTCCTGTGATCTGAAATAGAGACATTCTGACTTCACTAGCAAGTGTTGAATACTAGAATTTTTTAACAAAATGTAATTGTTAGAAAAAGTTTGCATTTACGGAAAAATTGCAAAGATAAATACAGCTATAGTTTCCCTCAACCCCATATCTCATTCTCTGTATTATTAAAATCTTAGAATAATATGGTGTATTTATTACAGTTAATGAATCAATATTGATTCAGTAGTATTAACTGTAGTCCATATCTTACTCAAATTTCCTTTGTGTTTACTTAATATCCTTTTGCTGTTTCTAGATCCTATTTAGGACATAACAACCCATTAGTTGTCATGTGTCCTTAGACTTCTCTTGGCTGTGAGAGTTTCTTAGATTTTTCTTGTTTATGATAACCTTGATATTTTTGACTTAGCACTGGCCAAGTATTTTGTGGAACGTCACTCTATTGGGATTTGTTGGATGCTTTTCTCATTAGATTGGGGTTATGGATTTCCTTTGCAGGGGAAAGACCACGGAGATAAATTGCTATTTTCATTGCTTCATATCAAAGGTTCATACTAGCAACGCGACTTATCACTGTTGATTTTGAACTCGATCATCTTGCTGAGACAGTGTTTGTCAGGGTTTTTCACTGTAAAGTTATTCACTCTTGCTCCTTTCTGTGCTGTACTTTTTGGAAGAAAGGCACTCTTCGCAGCTCACACCTAGGAGGTATATTTTCTTTCCTTGAGGGTAGAGTAACCACATGCACTATTCTTCTGCATTGCAATTCTCTGCATGGGATATTTGTCTCTTTTCCCGCATTTGTTTATTCAATCATTTGTTTACATCAGTATGGGCTCATGAATATTGATTTTAGGCTTTGTGTTATAATACTTCTTTATTTTGTTGCCCAAATTATTTTGTTTCCCAGATTGTTCCTGCTTTCAATTGGTGCCTGTGTCCAGGTGGTGTACTCCCAGCAATGAGTGTTGTTGGTTGGTTGGTTTTTAACGTATCCTTATTTCCTGGCAACAAAAGATGATTCCAGAGTCAGCCATATCTTCAAGGATCTATGACTCCTTTTCTTGGAGAGACCAGAGTCAGTAGAATCCGGGCCCTAGATGTGCCATTGCTACTGGGGTATAGTTCATTTTAGCCCCTCTCGGCAGAGAGAAAAAATGAGATATATGTGTGCATATTAATTCATGTATCCAAATATCTATAAATATTTCAATATGTGCCTGTTCCTATATTCAGTGAAAAATGAGTTTTTATTGACGTCTCCAACTTTAATCCATACCACATAGATCATTCTATTATTTCCTCCCTTCTTTGCCTATAAATTTCTACAACAGTGAAATATATGGCTCTTACCATGTACCATCTGTTTGTTTAATTATTTAGCTTTAGTATCTAAGCATAGCAATATCAGAATTGTTGCCCACATCCCTGTAGGGAAATAATTTTTGTAAAGTAGCTTACAATGTTTATGTTTACTTTATCTTTAGTTTTAGAGATTCCATTCATTTCCAAAGGTACTCAGGTAAGCACCATTTTATTCCCAATGCCAGCAATGAGGTTATTTTATACATTTGAAATACAGTTAGATTGTTTTGTCACATTGGGCTTTCTAGTTTTCAACCCCTTGTATATTAAAAAATTGCATATGTTAAATTTCACTCTTTGTGTTGTAAAGTTCAATGGGTTATGAGAGACACATTGTGTCATGTATGCATAAATTAAGTATAATACAGAATAATTGCACTATCCTAAAATATCCACAGTGCTTTACCTTTTTAATCCTTCCGTCCTCCCAATGAACCATTATAACTCAATGATCTTTTTGCTCTCTCTTAAATTATTCCTTTTCCAAAAAATCGTATAATAGAGATTGTATAGCATGTAGCTTTTTCTTACTGTCTTTTTTTAACATAACAATATGCATTTTACATTAATCCATGCTTTTTTGTGACTTGAAAGCTTACATCTTTATTACTGAATAATATTCCACTATAAAAGTGTTCCAAAGTTTGTTTATTGACCATTCACCTATTGAAAAATATCTTAGCTACCTCCAAGTGTTGGCAATAATGAATAAAGATACTATAAACGTTTGTGTGCAGGTGTTTGTGGGGACAAAAAAATTTTAATTAGTTAGGTAAATAACTAGGAGTGTGATTTCCAGACTGTGTCATGAGACTATTTAGTGTTGTAAGAAACTGACAGCTACCTTCCAAGTGGCTGTACCCAGCAACAATAAATGAGAGTTCCTGGTGCCTCCCATCCTCACCAGCAATTAATAAAGTCATTTTTAAAAATTCTAGGCATTTGAATTGCTATATAATTCTGTTTCATTGTGGTTTGTCTTAAAATTCCCTGATGACAAATCATGTTGAACATCTTTTCCCATACTCATTTGCCACTTACATATCTTTTTTTGCTGAAATATCTGTTCAGATCTTTTGCTCATTTTAACAATGTGTTGTTTTCCTATTGTTGAGTTTCAAGTGTTCTTTGTATTTTTGATACAAGTTTTACTGTCTTTACACTGTCTTTTCATTGTCTTAAAATGTCTTTCATGACATGGAAGTTTCTAATTTTAAAAAAAAGTGCAACTTATTCCTTTTTTTTTTCCTTTCATGAATTGTACTTTTGGTATCGCATCTAAAAACATCACCAAACCAGTGGTCATGTCTGTCTTCTAGAAGTGTCATTACTTCATCTATTTAAGTATATGATTCATTTTATGTTAATTTTACTGAAAAGTGTAACTGTGTCTAGGTATAATTTTTGGCATTTAGACACGCAAATGTTCCAATACAATTTGTTGGAAAGTCTTTTATTAGTCATAGTTCTCCAGAAGGACAGAACCATTAGGCTATACATATAAATAAAAGGGATTTTATCAGGAAGAACTGGCTCACAGTATTGCAAGGTGAATTCCCACAGAAGGCCATCTGCAGGCTGGGGAAAGAGAGAAGCTATTAGTGGCTCAGTCCAAGTCGAAAGCCTCAAAACCAGGCAAGTCGACGGTGCAGCCCTCAATCTGAGGCCAAAGGCCTGAGAGCTCCCGGGAGGCTGCTGGTGCAAGTCCCAGAGTACAAAGGCTGAAGAAGTTGGAGTCTGATATCCAAGGGCAGAAGAAGAAGCAAGGCTCAGACATACAAAGAGAGAGAACTAGAAAAGAGTCAGCAAGAAAATTTACAGGCTTTCTCATCCTTGCTTTGTTCTAACTGTGATGGCAGGCAGTTGGATGGTGCCCACCCACACTGAGGGTGGGTCAGCCTCTCCCGGTACACTGACTCAAATGTTAAAGTCCTCTGGAAATACTCTGACAGACTCTATTGCCCAGAAACAATACTTTACCAGCCATCTGCGCTGCAATCTAGGCATCCCTCAATCCAGTCAAGTTGACACCTAATATTAACCATCACAGCTATCCTTTCTCTACTAAATTGCCTTTGGTGCTTTGTCAAAGATAAGTTGACTATATATGTATGGATCTGTTTCCCAGCTCTCTGTTCTGTTCCATTGATCTGTTTTTCTCTTATTTTGCCAATTACCACAGTGCCTTGATTTCTATTGTTTTATAATACCTCTTGAAAGTGAGTGTGTATGCTAATTTTGTTCTCCTTCAGTATTGTGTTGGCTATTGGTTATTTGCCTTTCCATATAAATGTTAGAATCACTTTTTCAATATCTACAAATTAACTTTTCAGGATTTTGCTTAAGATTGCATGGATTCTATAAATAAAGCTGGGATAAAATGATGTCTTAAAAATATCTAGGCATCTGATCCTGGAACACAGAATATCTGTCTATTTTGCTTTTGTTTTATTTATTTCCTCAGTTTGTAGTTACCAAATTGTTGGTATTGTTTACGTTTTGTTATATTTATACCTATTTCAATTGTGTGGTATAATTTTAAATATTATTATTGTTATTTAAATTTCAAATTATAATGAAATTATAATTCATGCCATGCAAAAGAAGAATTAACTATTGTATGTTGACCTTATATCTTGTGACCTCACTAGATTCACTCATTAGTTTCAGGAATTTGTTGTTGTGGTGGTGGTAGACCCTTTGGTGTGTTCTACACAGATAACTATGCCATTTTGCTAAGGAGAGAGTTTTACTTCTCCATTTTGTTTACATAACTTTTATTTTCTTAATGGACTATTTAGTAGTGTTTTCTTACTTTCCAATCTTAGATAGAAATATCCAGTTTTTCATCATCAAGTATGATGTAAACTGCAGAGTTTTGTTTAAATGTTCTCATCAGTTGAAGAAATTCTTTTCTATTCCTTGTTTGCTGAGAGTTTTATCACGGGTGGATGTTATATTTTGTGAAATGTGTCTTTTGCATCAATTAATACAATCATATGATTTTCTTCTTTAGCCTGTAAATGTGTTAGATTACATTGATTGACTTTTCAATTCTAACTGTCTTACATATGTGAAATAAATTCCATTTGGTTGTGGTATATAATTATAACTATAAATATGTAGATTTGATTTGTCAATATGAGGAGATTTGTTTTATGTTCATGAGAGATATTGGTCTGTAATTTTTCTTTCTTATAATGTCTTTATCTTGTTTTAATATTAGGGGAATCTTGGCTACATAAAATGAGTTAATAAGTGTCCCCTCTGCTTCTGTTTTCTGGAGGAATGAAAGAGAATTGACATTATTTCTTTCTCAAGTGTTTAGTAAAATTTATAAGTATTAGTACAACCATACAGGCCTGGTATTTTCCTTTTTGGGAGGTTATTAATTATTGATAGGTAGTGAAAATTTAAGTATCAGAGAACTAGGACCCGAGTCAGCAACATATTACTAAGACATATTACATAAATTGTTATAGAGAAGAGAAAATAAAGCACCTCACATTGGGATATGTTCTCCAAAAAGAGACTAGGTCATACATGCAGATATAACATATCATAGAGGAATAGCAGGAAGGAAAGGGAGAGAATGTCAGTTAAAGAGAGCAGGCTACCTTATCCCTTTACGATTCCTACAAGATCGGATAATAAGTTAAAGTGAAGAAGAAAGTGACTGAGAGAAAATCCTGGACCTGAATTCCTCTTTTTCCAGTATTAAACAATTTGAGTTTGTTTCTTTTCCTTTCTTCATAAAAACAGGGTAAAAAGAATTATTTCATGGATTTTTGATGAGGAGTGAATGCATGTGTGTGTGTGTGTGTGTGTGTGTATGTGTGTGTAGAGAGAGAGAGAGAGAGAGGGAGAGAGAGAGAAATAACACTGAATATACCACAAGGATAAATTTTCCATGTTTGGTACCAATAAATGATGCTTTTTGGAAAAGATATTTATCAAATTTACTCTAAAATAGATATATGTAGCTTCTTAGAATATGTTTTCTATATTCTCAGTCAAATGGCATGTAATTACATATATGAAAAAATTTAGGCACAGTAAAATCAGTATTCCAAGGCAACTGTTTAAGTCCTCTGAAAGCATCCCAGTGTAGTTTTATAAAACAACAACTTTCTATGCATTGGCTAGTCAAATAACAGTACAGATTACACGCAACACTTTAAATTTTTTTTAATGTATTACACGTTTTTATTTGTAACACTATTATTCATCAAAACCTATAGCCCAAAACTCCTATGTGTTTTGTTTTTACATGCTACATTTGGAATATGTAAAACTTTCTCATTTAAAAAGTTACTTATTTTTATTTGGATAACTATTTATTTGGAATTCTAGGCAATTATGAAGATAAAAACACAAATATATTCAGTTCTTTTTTTTTATTTGAAACAAAGTCTTGCTCTGTCACTAGGCTGGAGTGCAATGGCATGATCTCGGCTCACTGCAACCTCTGCTTCCTGGGTTCAAGCGATTCTCCTGCCTCAGCCTCCTGAGTAGCTGGGACTACAGGCACGCGCCACCACACCCAGCTAATTTTTGTATTTTTAGTAGAGACAGGATTTCACCATGTTGACCAGGATGATCTCAATCTCCTGACCTCATGATCCACCCGCCTCAGCCTCTGAAAGTGCTGGGATTACAGGTGTGAACCACCACACCCAACCTGTATTCAGTTCTTCAAGGTTTTTACTGTAACCTTGCATCCTAATGGTCTGATGCCCAATTAAACATTTTTTAAATGTGTGTTTGTGTGTCTATAATTTCTATTTTAATTTTAGATTCAGAATGTGCATATGCAGGCTTGTTTGTGGATATATTGTATAATGCTGAGGTCTGACATACAATTCATTCTAACACTCAGGTACTGAGTACTCAATAGTTAATTTTTCAGACTTTGCCTCTTCCCTGTCCTTCTTCTAGCACCCCTCAGTGTCCATTGTTTTCATATTTATGTCTGTATCAGCTCTCAATGTTTAGCTCCCACTTATAAGAAAGAATATGCAGTATTTGGTTTTCCGTGCCTGCATTAATTCACTCAGAATAATGGCCTCCAGCTGCAACTATGAGGTGACGGTCTGTTAATCATATCTTTCTCCTGTAGTAATCCTAATTATATTCTCAGCATGTATTACCTCTGACTCCTAAATAACTTGAAGAGAGAATTTCCAAAGGATAATCAATAGTGAATTCAATCAATTTGTAGGAGTTTTATATGAAGACACTATTTAGAACTGCTTTCCCTCATTAGGCAGTAGTTATTGCTTATGTATTTTTTATGTATGATTAAATTTGCTATATGATAAGCAGTTTATGGCTACAGAATGTATCTGTTTCTTCAGAAGTACCTGTGATCCTATTACTTTTTATTGGGAGAAGTTTTGAGTAAACGCTATTAGCCTCTTTGTAGCTTGAAAATGTAGCATTATTGAGGAAGGATGACTGGTTTATGAATCCTGCTCCTCGACAGACATATATTTTTTGCAACATTAATATCTTTTATAACGCCTGCTCAGTAATTAAGACATGGGCTCTGCTCTCATGGAGCTTTAAGATTGCTAGGTGAATGTGGAATACTAAATATATATTTGGTCTCTGCCCCAGTTCCTGACACAGAGGTCTTATATTCCTTAGAATTTATTGGGTAATAAGGAGGATGTTTTGTTCTAGTGAGGCAACTCTTGGTGGGTTCCTGGATAGCTCCAGAATGGGAGCTGGTTACCAGAAGATCCAAGTCATGCTCAGATTGGAACTTTCAGCCTCACCCCCACAGCCATTTCCAGAGAGGAAAGGGGGCTGGATATTGAGTTATAATTTATGGTGCCTAGATGATGAAACCTCCATAAAAATCCCTAAACTGCTATGTGATCCAGAGATCTTCCAGCTTGGTTAACACATCCATGTACTAGGAGAATGTACAACCTAGTTTCACAGGGACAGAAACTGTTATGCTTGGCACTATTCTGGACCTTAATTTATGTGCCCGTTTATCTGGCTATGTCTCTGTATGCTTTGTAATATCCTTTATAAGAAGCCGGAAAAATGTTTCACTGAGATGTATGAGCCATTATAGCAAGTTACAGAACCTGAAGAAGAGGAATTATGAGAATTGTCAATTGGTAGCAATTTGGTTAAAAGTATAGTTGACAACCTGGAACTTGTGATTGACATCTGAAGTTGCGAGGGGGGAGCAGTCTTATGGGACTCAGCCATTAACCTGTGGGTTCTGCATTGACTCAACATTTAGTGTCAGGATTTAATTAAATTGTAGAATACCCAGTTGGTGTCCATTGAAATTTGGAGAATTGGTTAGTGTGGGAACGTATCACACTTTGATGTCAGAAGTAAAGTGATATGAAGAAAAACAGAGTTTTATTTTTTTCTTTAGTGGACCTCATGCATGAACAGACAACGTTGTAACAATATCAAATAAAAAGAAAAAAAATAGCAGTGAAATTTACTCAGAACCAGGGTGAATAAACCTCACCAGCTTAGGGGGAAAATGTTACAGAAGTTTTCCTAGAAGAGATGATATTTTAGTTGAATCCTGAAAAATAACGAGTAGAAAATAAAGAGAAAAGGACAAAAATGGAAAGAAATTAGTGAATACAGAAGGAAAAAAATGCACAATGTGATCAGAGTTTTTAAGCAGAATGTGTGAAGCAGAATTTAGTCAATGTATGTATCTGGGAAGTAATCAAAATGAAAACATTTGAGACTTTTTTGTTTTTAAAAATTTAAAAACAAAAATCTCCCTAAGCTAACCAAATCCTGAAAACTCTGGTTTTTAAACTTTTAGGCTTGAGGAAAATCGTAAGAGAATGATGTCAAAGAATATTATAGAGTATCCAGCATAAAACATCTCTACCTAATGACTGGACTGAGACTACATAGAACCCTGTGTTGTTGAGAAAAACAAAACAAAACAAAACAAAACAAAATAAAACTTCAGGCCAATATTCCTGATGAACATAGATACAAAATCCTCAATAAAATAATGACAAAGCAAATCCAGCAGCATATGAAAAAGCTAGTCTATCAGGCCCCAGTAGCTTTTATTTCTGGAATACAATGTTGGTTCAACATATGCAAATCAATAAATGTAATTCATCACATAAACTATCTCTCTTCACAGACAGTATAATTCTATATCTAGTAAAATACCAAGAATTTCCAAGCTGAGAGCCAAATCAAGAATGCAATCCCATTCACAAGAGCCACAAAACGAATAAAACAAATTAAACCCCCTACTGCTAACCATAGTCCTCTCTATAGATCACGGAAATGATATGGAGAAATTTTCCCCAGAAGGTATTGTCCTTGCTTAATCACGATTAGACCCCCCACCTAAGTCACATACCCCTCGCTTACCTCATCGACCAATCGACCATGACCCTCACACATGTACTCTCTAAGATTGTGAACCTTTGAGAGGACAGGATTTTCTAGTTGGGGAGCTCAGTTATTGAGGCATCTATGCCTCCAAAGCTCCCAGCCGAATAAATTTACCACTTCTTTCCCTGTTTGGTGTTTAAGAGGTTTGTTTGTGGCCCTCCTGCTTCACTGTCAGTGCACAGTTAAAGTCTCCCATTATTATTATGTGGTTAAGTACTTTATTAGATCTAGAAGTAGTTGTTTTATAAATCTGGGTACTCCAATGTTGAGTGCATATATATTTACATAATTAAGTTTTCCTATTGAATTAAACAATTTATTATTATGTAATGCCCTTCTTTGTCACTTTTTTTTTTTACTTGTGTTGGTTTAAAATCTATTTTATGTGATAAAGGAATAGTGACCCTGGCTCTTTTTGTTCCCATTTGTGTGACAAATCGTTCTCCAACTCTTTGAGCCCATGAGTGTTATTATGTGTGAGAGAAGTCTATTGAAAACAACAAATGAATGGGTCTTCTTTTTTACATATATACAACTTGAAACTCTGTACCCTTTAAGTAGGACATTTAGATCACTTGTATTAAAGATTAATATTGATAAGTAGGGTTTGATTCTATCATGAAGTTGTCAAATGGTTGCTTTGTAGTTTCTACTGTGTGGCTGCATTGCAGGGTCTGTGGACTATGCACTAGTATTTTTTGTGGTAGCAGATATTGTTCTTGTGTTTCCAGGTTTAGAACTCCCTTAGAGATCTCTTGTAAGTATGGTCTAGTGGTAACAAATTCCCTTAGCTTGCTTGTCTGGAAAAAAATTTATTTCTCCTTCACTTATGAAGCTTAGTATGGTGAGATATTAAATTCTTGTTTGGAATTTCTTTACTTTAAGAAAGCTGAAAATAAACCCTCAATCCTTCCTGGCTTATAAAATTTCTGCTGAGAGGTCTGCTATTGGCAAATAAATTTCCTTTGCATGCAATCTGATCTTTTTACTTTAGCTTCCTTTAAGACTTTTTTTCTCCTCAGTATGAACATGACCCTATACTGACTCTGTGTATCTATGCCTCTGGGAGTTGGAAACAATGGATTTACTCCTCCCACAGGAATGTGGTCATAGTAGAGGATTCAGGAGTTAGACTGGATTTGAATCCTGGTATGTCTACTTACTTTCTTTGTGATCTTAAGCAAGTCACTGCCTCTTTGAATCTATAAATTGAGGGGATTAATAATATTGCAGAATTGTATATTCCTTGAAGGAGGAGGCTTAATAGACCTACAAGAAAATATAAATCCTTGGCCAACTCCCCTAAAGCTAAGACATCCAAAACCTGACTTCTAGTAACCAAGCCTCTGCTTTTAACTATTGAACACACAAATGGTTCACAAAGAAACTGTAGGGACCCCAGGGAGCATTCTGGAATGTAGGGAATGATTTGGGTTGTCAACATTATGGGGCATTGGAAAACTTGGTCCAGGGATGCAAGTAGCTCTTGGAAAACTTGGTCCAGGGATACAAATGTCTTAAACATATGCAAAATATCTCCACATAATGCAGCATCATTCCTTGTCTCATTCAGTTTCCAGATGTACCATTGGAAATTATGAAGAAAGAATGATATTAAAAATATTTTGCAACTGTTACTGTAACATAAATTATCTCAATATATACATCAAATTTTTAAAATATTTATTTTATTCTCTAATCAAATACATCTATCAATACATACAGGTCCTTTTAGATTGTTTGCCAAGAATATGAGTTGAAACAATTTATTCTCAAATTGGTATAATCATCTTATTTTATTTAGAATATGTTGATGTGATTTCTTGTTTGTCACTATTTATAGTAATAATGACTGTAACTTGGCTGTGGTTTGACATAACTGACCACATCAAATACTTTCAGCAAATTCCCATTAAATTGAGATGCTTTCACTGACTTGAAGTCTCAACAGATTCAGTATTAATCATAGTGTTTTGGGGTTTTCTTCTCTCCATACTGTTCTGAACTAACAATGAATACATTAAAAACTTTTCTAACCTTCAAAAAAGAAAAGATCTTTTCTTTAGCATTTACTTTTGACAGTCTGGTGACTATATGCCATGGTGATGTTCATTTTATACTGTATCTTGCAGGTGTCTTCTGGATTTCTTGTATTTGGATGTCTACCTCTCTAACAAGATTAGAAAAATGTTTCTGTATTTTTTCTTCCTATATGATTTAAAGTTCTTTACTTTTACTCCATTTTTTAGGAATTATGATAATTTGTAGGTTTGGTTGCCTTGTGTAATCTCATATTTCTCAAAAATTATTATTTGAAAAAATATTTCTTCTTTATTTATGTCTGACTGTACTAATACAAAAGACCAGTCTTCCAAATCTAAAATTATTTCTTCTGCTTGCTCAAATCCATTGATAAAGCTTTCAAATGTATTTGGTAATTATTAAGTGAATTTTCAATTCTAGAATTATTGATTTCTTTTTAAGATGTTTATCTACTCCATTTCCCAGATATAATAGACATCTACAGGATACTTTATCCATCAACCACAAGATACACATTTTTCTAATCTGCACATGGAAAATACTCCAAGATCAATCACATTCTCAACCATGAAGCAAGTCTCAAAAAATCAAAAAAAAAATTGAAATTATGTTAACCATACTCTTTCACCATAATGGAATAAAAACAGACAGAAATCAATGCCAAGATTTCTCAAAAAAATACAATTAAATTGAAATTAAATATCTTTCTCCTGAATGATTTTGAGTAATCAATACAATTAAGAAAGAAACTAAACAATTATTTGAAACAATGCAAGTAGAGGCACAACATAGCAAAACCTTTAGGATACAGTGAAAACAGTACTAAGAGGAAAGCTTATAGCACTGAATACCTACCTCAAAAATTCAGAAAGATCTCAAATTAGCAATCTAATGCACTTCAAGGAACTAGAAAAATAAGAACAAAATAACCCCAAAGCTAGCAGAATAAAATAAGTAACTATAATTAGAACAAAACTTGATAAAATCAAAACTCAAAAATCCATATGAAGGATCAATGAAAGTAAAAGTTTGTTTTTGAAAGGATAAACAAGATTGATAGACTGCTACATAGATTAAGAATTGAAAATAAGAGAAGATCAAAATAAGAACAATTAGAAACAACAAAGGTGATGTTAAAACCTGGGAGGCAGAGGTTGCAGTGAGCCAAGATTGCGCCATTGTATTCCAGCCTGGCGGACAAGAGCAAAACTCTGTCTCCAAAGGAAAAAAAAAATCAGCCAGATGTGATGGTACATGCATGTGGTCCCAGCTACTTGGGAGGCTGAGGCAGGAGGATTGTCTGAGTCCAGGAGGTCAAGGCTGTAGTGAGTCATCATCTCACCACTGTACTCACCCTGGGCAACAGAGTGAGACTCTGTTTCTAGATAAATAAATAAATAATTTTTTAAAAAAGAATGAAACAAAATGAGATACCATCTCACACTAGTCAGAATGGCTTTAATTAAAATGTCATGAACAACAAAAGGCTGGTGAGGCATTTGAGAAAAAGGGAACACTTATAAATGTTTGGTGGAAATGTAAATTAGTTTCACAACCGTGGAAAGCAGTTTGGAGATTTCACAAATAACTTAAAATAGAACTAACATTTAACCCAGCATTCCCATGACTTTGTATTCTCTTTGGGTATATACTTAAAGGAGTATAAATTACTCTATTATAAAGATATGGACGTACACACATATGTTCATTGCAGCACTATTCACAATAGCAAAGACATGGAATCAACCTAAATTTCCATGAATGATAGACTGGATAAAGAAAATGTGGCACACATACACCATAAAATGCTATGCAGCCATTGAAAAAAAAAAAGAGAGAGAGAGATCATGTCTTTTGCAGGGACATGGATAGAGCCAGAGGTCATTATTCTTAGAGAACTAACACAGGAACAAAAAAAGATATATATACTTATAAATTATAAGAACATGCAAACATATAGAGGGGAACGACACACACTAGGGCATGTCAAAGGGTGAAGAATAGGAGGAGGAGGCAGATAAGGAAAAAATAACCAATAGGTACTAGGTTTAATACCTGGATGATAAAATAATCTGTACAACAAACACCCATGACACAAGTTTACCTATATTACAAACCTGCACATGTACCCTTGAACTTAAAAGTTTAAAAAGTAATAAGGTAAATAAGTTAATTAATTAAAGTTAGCAAAATATCAATTATAAAAAAAGAAATAAAAAATACCCTAGACTCCATTAAAAAAATGTAAAGAACAAACAAATTCCATAAAGTTGCATGATTGAAAATGAACATAAACAAATCAGTACTATTAACCATTTTAAAAAATCAGAAAAACAATCCCATTTATGATAGCATTAAAAATACTTAGAAATAAATTTATCCAAGTAGGTGAAATATTTTTGCAGTGGGAACTACAAAACATTGATGAAGAAATTAAAGAAAACTAAAATAAACCAAAAGATGTACCACATTCATAAATTGGATGAATTTATATTGCTAAAGTATCCAGAATAACCAAAGCAATCTAGATTTGCCACAATCACTAGCAAATTCAAATGATATTTTTCACAGAAATAGATAAAGTAATTCTAAAATGTATATAGAATCATAAAAGACCCCCCCATAGACAAATGACTCTTCAACAAAAAAACCTGAGCTAGATACATCACACTGCCTAAATTAAAAATGTACTACAAAGCTATAGTAATCCAAAAGCATAGTATTGGCATTTTAAAAAAGCATATATATCAGTAACACAACATAAATAACTCAGAAATAAATCCATACATTTTACACTTACTTGATCTTAGACAAAGGTGTCAAGAACACACAATGAAGAAAGAACAGTCTCTTCAAAAAATGATGATGGAAAACCTGAATATCCAAATGCAAAACAATAAAATTAGACTCTTATCTCACATGATATACCAAAATAAACCCAAAATGGACTAACCGCTTAAATGTAAGATGAGAGACTGTAAAACTACTAAGAGAAAACAGAGAGATTCTTGACATTGATCTGAGCAGTAACTTTTGGATATAACCGCAATAGCACAGGCAATAAAAAGCAAAAATAGACAAATGGGACTGCATCAAAATGAAAGGCTTTAGCACAGCATAGGAATCCTTCAACAGGGTGAAGAGGCAACCTAGAAAATGAGAGAAAATATTTGTAAGCCACGTATCTAGTAAGGCATTAATATCCGAAATACATAAGAAAATTAATAGCAAGAAAACAGACTTTGGTAGAGTCTATGGTTTTATTTCCTTTCTTTCAGGGGGAAAGGGGAATTGATATTTTGTCAATTTTGATTAATTAATTTTATTACTTTTCAATTTTAAGTTTAATTTTAAAAATAAGCAAAGGATCTGAACAAATATTTCTAAAAAGAAGACACACAAATGGCCAATACATATATATAAATATGCTCAACATCACTAATCATCCGTGAATTGCAGATCAAAAACCACAATAAAATATTGCCTCACAGCTGATTGAATGCCTATTATCAAAAAGGTGCAAGATAATAAGTGTTGGCAAAAATGTGGAGAAAAGGGAACCGTGTAAACTTTTAGGGGGAAAGCAAGTTTATACAACCATTTGGAAAATAGTACGGAGGTTCCCCCCAAAAAATTAAAAATTGGACTATCATACAGTTCAACACTCTCAGTTGGTGCGTGTACAAAGAAATAAAATCACTATAATGGAGAAATATTTGCATTCTTGCTATTGTGAACAATGTTGCATTTACTCACGATAGCAAGACATGAAAACAACCTAAATTCCATCAACTAATGAATAAATAAACACCATGTGGCATGTATGTGCAATGGCCTATTATTCAGTCTCTAGAAAGAAAAAAAAATAGTGCCCTTTTTAACAACATGATGAACTAGGAGGACATTTTGTTGAGTGAAATAAACAAGACACAAAGACAAATATCTATCACATTATCTCACTTATATGTAAAATTTCAAAAAGTTGAATGCAAAGAAATGGAGAATAGAATGGTTGTTTCCAGGAGCTGAGAGCTGAGTAGATGGGGAGAAGAGAATAGCAAGATGTTGGTCGGAAGGCCCAAAGTTTCAGGGTGTTCAACAAGGTGAATAGGTTCTACAGTTTTTTGGGGAGGAAGTCTTACTTTGTTGCCCAGACAGGAGTACAGTGGTATCATATTGGCTCACTGTAACTTCCACCTCCCAGGTTCAAGCAATTCTCCTGTCTCGGCCTCCAGAGTAGCTGAGATTACAGGTGCATGACATCACACCCAGCTAACTTTTATGATTTTGGTAGAGAGGGGTTTCATCATATTGGTCAGGCTTGTCTCAAACTCCTGACCTCATTTGATCCACTCGCTCCAGCCTCCCAAACTGCTGGGATTACTGGGGTGTGGGAGAGACACCATACCTGGCCAGTTCTACAATTGTTTTAATCTATGTAACAAACCTGCACATTCTGCACATATACCCCAGAACTTAAAGTATAATTTAAAAAAAAAGGATTTAGAAAAGAGATAAGACTGATCTCTAATCATACTGAAATACAATACGTGGATTAAATGTAATCTGTGGGATCACAGGCAATTAATTGTGGGTATTGTCATTTTTTAAAGAAATTGATGCATTTTTTATCTTCCTGGAGATCTAGATTTGGTGTATTTTAAGGCAAATTTCTGAAGCTACACAAATTCACATATTTTAGAGCAACTTGCTGTATTCTGAAAGTAGTGTCTAAAGAGAACCAAATTGCCCATGTCACCAACAGTCATAAAAATGAGATCATATTCTTCACAAGGACATGGATAATGTGGTATATGGAAGAAAAAAACAAACCAAACACTTTTTTTTTTAACCCTCTTAGTGCCAATAGATAGGATATGCAAGTTAAACTGACAAATGACCAATCAACAGAAGAAAGGATATGTTGGGCTGTTATTGCGTTGGTAGAAAGTAGTAGCTGACACTGAGTAACATATAAAGAAAAGTTTAATTGCCTCATGGTTTCACAGGCTGTACAAGCATGGTGCTGGCATCTGCTCAGCTTTTAGGGAGGCCTCACAGAGCTTTTCTCATGAAGGCAGGCAAAGCAGATGCTGGAGTATCATATGGCAAGGGCAGGAGCAAGGAAAGGGGGTGAAGTACCACACACTTTTAAATAATCAGATCTCTCTAGAACTCACTATCATGAAGATACCACCAAGCCATGAGGGATCTGCCTCCATGACCCAGTCACCTCACACCAAGACCCATCTACAACACTAGGGACTGTATTTCAACATGAGACTTGAGGAGACAAATATTAAAACTGTATCAAAAGGCATATAAATATTAGTGGGTTTTTTGTTTGTTTGTTTGTTTTTAACATGCACAGAGGAGTTTGTGGAGAAAAAATGAAGACCCAAAGAAGCATTCAAACCTGGGGGCTTACATACCATTCTAGCAAAGGGCAAAAGGTTGTAAGAAAAGACCAAGGGAAAAAAGTTTTGGCCTCTCATGGTGGTACATTATTGGATTGTAATTATTATATGGAGGAAAGTAAAAAAAGACAGTTACTCTGTAAAGATGTTTATGCAGTCTCATCTCAGTACTGTTCCTATGTCTACTGATAAAAGTTGTTCTTCCCTTTCTGATATGAGAGAGGAAAACAAATTCACAAAGAAAATTATGCCCTGCTTTTAGGCAGATAAAGGAAGGATAGAGAGTACTTTTGTGTCTCTCTCTTTTTTTTTTTTCCCACATTGCCTTCAGCTCGAAATAATCCTTATGCTCAGATGACATATTTTGGGGTGGCATATTCTGATTCTCTTCATGGTTTATAGATGATAGGCCCAAAAACAGCACCAGAGTCTTTGGATTCCAAATATAATGGTTTTCCCATTTCATCAAGCCTGAATAACTCTTCCAATTGGTTTCATGAGTTAGCTCCACTCATCAGCCACCTAAGAGCAACTGATTTTAAGCCTCTTTCCAATCCCTACCTGTTACCATGATGACCACGGAAAAAGATTCTGGAATATCAGTTTAGACTTGCTTGTATCAATTCCTCCTATCACTCTGCTATCATTCTTTCATCTATTTTCTGCATGGATACTATTATAAAGAGTAGAAGGACATTCTCAACATTTATTAACAAAACTGTTATGCTGTTCTTTATGTTCAAAAAATTTAGAAAATGTGTATTAGAAAAGAAACCAATTTCTCCTTTTGCATTAAAGGACAGTTAATAATGTCAAATCACCAATTAAGCGAGTGCATTTGAGAGCCTACATTTAATTGCATTCTTGTGAGTCACTTGAAATAAATAGAAATAATGAATGAGTTTGGTCTCCACATTTGTACCAAACAAATTCCATTACGTGTAACTACTAAAAGATTAATTATCAACTTAGAGCTACATGAGCTATATCTATTTTAGTAATATATCTGTGTTACAAGCTTACCAAATTCTTTTCTAACTAATTTATTTGCATAAACTTCAGATTATTGTCTTAGAAAAAAATTAAGACTCACAGGCATCTCAAATATGAGTAAATGGCTCATTTTTCAGTTTCTTCTCCTATGTTAAGGTAAAGTAAAATTCAAATTTATTCAAAAAATTAGCTACCAATGCAGTTAGCAAGTCTAATTAGAAATGTAAATGTAATTAATTTTGTAAATTGAAATGTTCTTCCATACTACTCTCCAACATTCTTTTTTTTATGGTCATTCATCTTTATTTGAGTTTCAGACCATATTATATGTATATTTTAAACATATATATTACATATAAAGTAAAAAATGCAATTGTCCTAAAAGGATCAACTCTAGCAGTATTTGGTGCTGTTCAAAGATCAGAAATGGCTACTTGCAGCTGTCAATCACTGATATTTTTATATTAACTACAGTTGCAGGATTTTTTTTAAATTTCTTCTTCTGTCATTTTCACCTTTTGATATTCTTGTAAGCCACCCTATCCATAACTGTAAGCCATCCTATCCATATCTGAGATTTACAGCACAAACTGAATTTTCTTTGTCATCCAGAGCATCATATATGAATAAATTAAGAATTTGATTTAATAAAATATTCCAGGAAATCTATAACGTCAGAGTATATCCTGACTTGGGGAAGGTTGCTTTGAAAATAATATAACAAGAACAAATTTCAACTGTTTTCACTAAGCAGGGGGATAAGCTTTTTTCTTTTTCTCTCTTTTTTTTTTTTTTTTTGTGTGTGTGTCTGTATTGGTGGCTAGATCTCTTTGTTGAGTATTGCACTGAAGAGAACATGCATTTGGTCAAGGTTATGCTACATACCTACATACATAGGTACGTGGATGATTGAGCTGGTCAATACACACAGCTCACAGGGCCACTTTCCTTAGGACTATATATGTTTGGACTAAAGCAAATAGATGCTGTCTATCATTGAAACTTGGGTCTATGTACACATATGTAAGTCTGACCTCTCATTAGTTAGTGATTTTGTTACAGGAAGTTAGAAAGGCAATAAGCAGGGCAGGAGAGGGCTCTCCCCGCCACCCACTAGGAATGTCCAGTGATGGTTCATCAATTACCACATTGCCTCTCTAAAAATGATAATTCAATAGCCAGAAAGAGACAATCTCTTGATGGGCCACACATGTTAACATTAAAAATGTTAACTGAGCCTGGGCATGGTGGCTCACACCTGTAATCTTAGCACTTTGGGAGGCTGAGGCAGGTGGATCACCTGAGGTCAGGAGTTTGAGACCAGCCGGGAAAAAAAAAAAGTTAACTGAATGAAGGTCTAGAAAGAAGCAACTTCCTGGGCATGCG
Organism: Cacajao melanocephalus; assembly: GCA_963573385.1. Classification (NCBI taxonomy): domain Eukaryota; kingdom Metazoa; phylum Chordata; class Mammalia; order Primates; family Pitheciidae; genus Cacajao; species Cacajao melanocephalus. The sequence goes on along the minus strand of CAUYLG010006149.1, from coordinate 35,931 downwards.
TGTTAAGAGACAAAAGTGGCAAAGTATGCTCTTCTGGGGACGTACTCCACTGGAAAAGAGAAGAAAGTCTCTGATGAGCATGTGTATAACTCCCTAAACACCCTGCATGTGCTCCATTCCCAACAGTAAGTGTTATATGTAAATTTTCAATGCTACAAAGAAGTAGCACTCTAATGTAAATTTAATTTTCTCAGCAAGGCAGCTTTACTTTCTGCAGTAAGGGTGCTCCCATTAGCTATCTTGCCAGAAGAGGACACTGAACAAAGGAGGCAGGGCCATTTGTATCTAACACATCTGCCATACTGCTGTGTCCTGATTCCATTGGTTGGAACTGGACCTCACAATCTAGGCTGCACCCAGTTGGCTCACAACTTAAAACTTTCCTAAAGAGGTAAAGGCAAAGAATAACAAAGGAAAATAGGAAGTAACTTGAGGAATGCTTAGAGAAGCATTTCCAAATAAGGAAGGGGAATAAGCTATAATCTAAGACTTGCCCAGGCTTATCTAGGCATGTCAGGGCAAATATCTAGGCTAAAGGGTAAGAAGTAAGAACATTGGATACACTTATTTCTTCATTATGACTAAACAGCTACTTTAAGGTTATTAGCAGAAGCTTTAAAGTAAATTAACCTTTGAAGAAACTATTATTTATTCATAATGAACTAAGAAGAAAGCTTTGAAGAGGAACTTTGTATTTATTCTTATTTCCTACGGTAAGGAGGGCACCGGGCATGAGGAGAAAGAGGCGAGCCCATAAGGTCCTAGGATCAAGGTTAAAGGATCTTTTTCTCCATCCTTTTATAAAAAATATATTTTATTGCACTTTAGGTTCTGGGGTACAGGTGCAGAGCATGAAGGATTGTTGCATAGGTACCTACGTGGCAATGTGGTTTGCTGCCTCCATCCCCCCATCACTATATCTGGCATTTTTTCTCCATCCTTTTCTTCTCTTGGACCTTCAGGCACCCACTTGGATCTCTTCCAAGGGTGCTTTTCTGTCTTATCTATTATAAAGCCTTTTAAATTTCCACTCCTGCTCTGAAACTTGCCTCAGTCTCTTTTTCTGCTTTATGCTCCTTGGACGAATTCTTTTTTCTGAGGAGACAAGGACTGACGTAGCTGTGGACCTGTATGGATTTGCTGATGGTAACTTGGGGTAATCTGGATCTCTTCCACAGGTAACAATTTTACCCCCTTTTCCACTAAATTATTTAAACACACCTACACGCACACACACACACACACACACACAAACACACAACTTGCCCATTAAGAATGAGTGGAAGCAGTACATACTGATCCTTAAAATGTGAAATTGTTCGGTGTCATAAGCAGTCTCTCACTAACTCCTTACCACACTATTCTTTCTACTAAGATTGGCTAATAAATATACATAGTATTAGAATTTAATTCTTAATCACATTTATTATTTCCTGATGCATTTTAAGGCATCTCTTCTGGACAATATATTTAACTGGTCACAGACTATAAAATATGTTCTTCATACATTTAAGTATAAAATGATGTAATGATACATGAACTCACCATGCAAGATGATCAGATAACAACATTATGCCTACCTTAGTTTTTAAAGTATCTTTTCCAGGAGTCACTTTTACTGTTCTTTAAGCTCTCTGAGTTTTCTATTAACATTTATTAAATATGAGTTGATGATTAGGTCTTGTCAGTAGGCTTCCATGAAAGATATTACCACACTAGTATGCAAATGCATTACTAAAACTCATTTGATTTAGTAGTACCTTATAGTTACCAAATGTAGAGGGACAGACATTGTTTTTCAAGTTATATAACAGAGGCAAAGAAAAAAAATTTCATGAACTTAAACATAATTTTCTTTAAAAAATGTTACCAGCTTTGTAATCTCCACATGCATGTTACCACACACAAGTTTTATGGATCAATTTAAATGCTAAAACCCACCTAAGACAAGAAAGCAATTTCAGAGATACTTGAATATATAATAATTTAAGAATCTGAGGTCAATCGATAGGAAGTTATTCCAGATATCATATTTCTCAGGATTGCATTAACATTCTGTTTTCTCCCACCGTTTAAATACCTACTATCCCAATTCCTTGGTAAAATAATTGGGTTATAGAATAACTTCATAGCTTGGCAAACCAATTTAATTGTTATAATGCCTCTAGTTTCTTTGTGAAACCAAAGGTTTAATTTGCTTCTGTTGTAGTTTAATTCCTGCTTGACTTTTTAAGGTACTGATTGTCAATGGAGAGAAAATAGGCAACATGTTAAAATGTCATCAAAGTAGCATTCTATTTTAAACAAAGACATATATTCTAATTCCAATGACAACGATAAAGCACTCCAGGGCATGCTTTAATGGGCCATTAGTTTTCTTCTCGGGTGGTTGAAATTCTTTGCCCTATAGCCTTATGCTCCCCTGAGTCTCTGGGCCTCTATTAGACCCATTAAAAACACCCTGGAATGCGTTTTTTGTCTCATGTGAATATTATAAAAATGTCCAAGCTACACATTTATTCCCCAATTTGCAATAGCACTGGCATTTCACTTTCCTAAATGTTGACATGGGGGTCTTCAGAAAATATAGTGCAGACAATCAATTAGAAGGTAAAAAGGAAACTTTCAGGCCCTTGTCAGTGGATGCAAGAGGAAAAAAGAGAAATATCTGAGTTATCTAAGTAAGAGTAGTTTTCACACCTGTTAAATGTGTAGGGGTTTGAACAGCTTTGGCAAATCTCTACAAATCACAAGCTTGATGGATTATTCTCAGCTTAAGCACATTCTTTTCCATCCTTCTTCTCTGTCGTAGGCTGAGACTCCTTTTTCTGTATGTGCCTCTACTTCTTCAATACAAATACACACTTATTTTATAACACTAGTAAGAAAATAGACCCTGTAATAAGAAAAAAATAACTAGCTTCCAGCACCAAAGAGAGAAGAGGCCAGGCATGGCATGCTGATTTTACTGGCCAGCAATCGTTCTTTGAAAAAAGCATCCTTCACTATTAAAAATGATTCTGGTGGAGATACCAGTATGTTCCTGCTTTCCCTTTCAATGACAGAATCCCATCCATCAAACTCCATAAACTAATCAAGGTAATTGATTTACCTCTACACAATTATTAGTGTTAAGGTTATCAAAAATAGGAAAGAAAACCTTCCCTGAAATTCAATACCTGGAAATTTAAGAAAGAACTGATGTCTTTTCTTTAGAATTAAAAGCAGTAAAATATAGCCTTGGGAGTTTTGGTAGCCTTGGTTCTTGCCTTTGTTCTATTTTTTGGCTTCATTGTTTGTGCATTGCTCTGTGTTAGATTGATAGATAGATATAGATAGATAGATGATAGATAGATAGATGATAGATAGATGATAGAGATAGAGATAGATTAGATAGATAGATAGATAGATAGATAGATAGATAGATAGATAGATAGATAGATAGACACATAGATAGATCTATGAGGGAGGAGTGGAAGTGGGAGACAGAGAAGGAAAGAGGGAGTGAAGAAAAGAGAGAGAGTGGGAGAAAGCCTTGATAAATTGATGTGAACCTTTTGGCTTAGCCATGATTGAAGGCAGATTAGCCTTTGCATGCCTCAGTTACATTGTTATCAGAAAGGGGTATCAATCCAGAACCAGAGAGAGGGTTCTTGGATCTCTCACAACAAATAATTTGCAGCAAGTCCACAGAGTAAAGTGAAAGCATGTTTATTAACAAAGTAAAAAAATGAATGAATAGCTACTCCATAAAAAGAGCAAGGCATTTCCAAGAGCAAGGCATTTCCAAGAGCAAGAGGAGGAACATGTCCACCTTAGGTCCAGTGCTTTTTTATATATAAGATAACCAAGCAAAATAAAATCATAGGGGAGATGTGCTCTACTACAACAGCTTGTGACAGGATTGTTTTGCAACTACTGTCTTCTTCAAGAATCGATATTATTATCTTTAAAGCAAAACTTATTCTTAAACTAAGAAAATGCTTTTGTCTTTAAAACATTGGAAAATGACCCAGGACATTTTCTGGGTCTATTATTTCCTGGGCCTATTAAGTCCTGGGTCTGTTCAGCAAATATTATTAACTCGTTCCCTTAACCGTAAATATCCCGTGACTAAGAATGCCTAATCTCCTGGGAATGCAGCCCAGTAGGTGGCACCTCATTTTACCCAGCTACTGTTCAAGACAGAGTCACTCTTGTTTGAACACCTCTGACAGAGTCAACTAGTAAATTACCTTTCCTGCTTATGTTATGCAGGTTTTCTTCCTAGCTTGGATGGAATGTATATTGGCTGTTGTATTATACTTAAATTGGCAATCTCTCTAAAAATTTCTAGGTTTTTTTTGCTCATGATCATGTGTTCTTTTACCCTGATGACTCCCCCATCTTTTTCTTCCTCCATGAGATTTCACATCCAATTAAGAACAGTTTCTTTCTTGCTGACCTTCTTCTCAGAATCCAATGCTGTCCAAAGTTGCAAAGGCAGCCAATAATGGGGTCTCTTTTGATTCTGACAGTGTTTAAAGTCCTACCCAGTAATGTCTTTCATTGTCACAGGAACTGAAAAGTGAGCCACGCAGAGACTCTTCAGAGTTACCTATGAGAGTCAGTGTGGTGACCACATTAGAGGCCTGAGCACTGATAATTCATCTTCCAGGGTCATTCCAAGAGTCTAGAGTAAGTAATAAATAGCCAAATTAAAGCTGTGTGTAAGCAATCCAACATGGATCCCATTGCTTCTATAGTTAACATTTTCTGATTAAAGAAGCAAAATGAGTGTTTTCTCATTTAAAGAAGTTTAAGATTTTCACCCTTGTTTTTGACAAACTGAGAAACAAGTAGAGATGTCCAGGAAGAGGGGATTACTCACATCTCCAAGGAAGGATTCTTCCATTGTTTCCTCTAGTCAGAAGCCCTTTATTTTTTTCATCTGATTTCCTTGAGACCTATCACTGGCTGACATTTGGTTCTTGCACCTTTTCTCTTTTCAACCATGTTCATCCTTTCTCTCTACAGCTTCCTCCAATTCATCTAGAACTTCTAAATAGTAATGCTCGTGACTTATAATGTCCCTTTCCCCCATTGTGTCTAACTAGAGCCCTTTTACACAATTATTATTCTATAAATATTTAATGAATGAGGGGATTACTGAACTATAAATTGTTATGGCAATTAGTAAATTATGGGCAATACTCAAACAACACCCTAATGAAAAACACAAATCTTAAAGCAAATGTTTGTTGCAGAGTAAAATAGAGCATATTTAAAATCACTATCCTTGTAAATTAGAAATTCTTTATACAGATCAAAACTTTCTCCAGGGCACTTTAGACTATGTTTTCAATGGCTGTCTTCCTTAGAAGATGATATTTCATGAAGACATGAACTAGAAGAGTCTCTTCTACTATTTTCTACGTGTGCCTAACAGAATTCTTGTGCTGTATGATTTGCTGTGTGTTTTTGAATAAATAAATTAATGAGTAAAGGAATGAATGAATTCTATGTATATTTTCATATTGATAAATATGTGCAATAAATGTGTATTAATAATATTTATAGGTAACTTTGATTCAGTGAAATAAAACCACCTTTGGAATTTAAATTCTGCTGTCTGAGCTTTCACATAATTATTTTACTTTATTTAAAAAATGCCAACCAGGCACAGTGGCTCATGCCTGTAATCCTAGCACTTTTGAGGCCTAGGCGGGTGGATCACCTGAGGTCGGGAGTTCAAGACCAGCCTGACCAACATGGAGAAACCCTCTCTCTACTAAAAATAAAACATTAGCCAGGTGTGGTGACGCATGCCTGTAATCCTAGCTACTCAGGAGGCTGAGACAGGAGAATCACTTGAACCCAGGAGGTTGAGGTTGCAGTGAGCCAAGATCATGCCATTGTGTTCCAGCCTGGGGAACAAGAGTGAAACTCAGTCTCAAAAAAAAAGTCCTAATTTCTTGGCTAGTTATTTGACCATCTTTGACTCCAAAGAAGCATGTCAAAATAGGTCGTTTCCAGTGTTTCAAAATTGGACCTATGCGTAAAGGATATACAAATATCTAATAAAAATGAGTCAATTAAAGGTATTTTTTTCCTGACATTATACTCTTCCTACTTTTCTGGTGTCAAGATGTCCTCTGCTTTAGAAATAATGGTGATTGTAGCTAGGAACAATTTAAGAAAGTTTTAAGTGTCCTTAAAAATATATGTGTGTGTAATCCCAGATTAGCACTTTCATTTTATTTATCTATGAAACATCTTTTTAAGTCATTAAGATTCCACCTGCAGAAATTTTGTTATTATTATTAGCAAGTAGTTCAACAATCATTTTCACTTTCATTTCTTTAATACTGAACGACTTGGCCAATTCAGCCCTGACTCATTCTTTTTTTAAAAAAATTTTCATTCTTAATTTATTTTTTCATACATTGGTCATTCTGGAGCATGTTGTTTAATTTCAATGTATTTGTATGTTTTCATATGTTCCTGTTGCAATTAATCTCTAGGTTTCTTCTATTGACCTGAGAAGATGCTTGATATGATTTTAATTTTTTAAAAAAAATGATGAAGCTAGCTTTGTGTTCTAACATATGGTTAGTCCTGGAGAATCTTCTATGTGCTAATAAAATAAATGTGTTTTCTGCAGCTATTGAGGAAAATATTCTATAAATGTCTGTTAGGCCTATTTGGTCTATGGTACACTTTTAATTCAATGTTGTTTTCCTTATTGTTGATCTTTTGTCTAGATGATCTGTTCAATGCTGAGAGTGTGATGTTGAAGTCTCCAACTATTTTTGTATTTAAATTTAAGGTATTATAATTACTGGTAGGGAAGAACTTACTATAACCATTTTGGGTTTTTTAAGTCTATTTAAATCTGTTTTTTCCTCTTTCCTTGTCTTACTGATTTGTTTGAATTTCACTGAGTTTTTGTAATAGCATGATCTGATTCTTTTCATACTTTTTTGTGTATCTTTCACAAGTATAGCAGTCTATTATAAACTGGTAACAATTTAACTCCAATCACATATAATCAGTGTTCTTGTTTATATCTATGCCCCTCCTATTTTGCTATTACAAATTATATCTTCTCATATTGTATACCCATGAATATTAATTTATTATTTCTATGCTTGCCTTTTAAAATCAATACTAGAATTAAAAATGATGTATTCACCAATGCTGAAATGCTACAAGATTCTGTACTTATTTATATATTTACTTTCACTAGGGTGTCATGCATTTGTTCATGTTTTTGTGTTACTCTCTCAGAAATTTTGATTTAAACTTGAAGGACTCCGTTTAGTGTTTCCTGTAGGGCAGGACTGGTGGTGATCAACTTCCTTAGTTTTTATTCATCCAGAAAACCCTTAATTTCTTGATCATTTTGAAGGACAGTTTAGTAAAATATATATTTCCTCTTTACAGTTTTTTGTTTTGTTTTTTCTTTCAGCACTTTGAATATATCATTCTACTTCAATCTGGCCTGCAATGTTTCTGTTGAGAAATCTACTCATAATCTTATACAAGTTCCTTTATATGTAATGAATCATTTCTCTCTTTTCTCTTGATACTTTCAACATTCTGTTTTTGTCACCAACTTTTGACAGCTTGATTATAGTATGTTTTGGTATACATTTACCTTCACTTTTTTTTTTTTTTTGACAGGGTTTTTCTCTCTGTTGCCCAGACGGGAGTGCAGTGGCAGGATCTCGGCTCACTGCAGCTTTGACCTACTGGGTTCAAACAATTCTCCTTCTTCAGCCCACCAAGTAACTGGGACTACAGGCATGCACCACTACACCTAGCTAGCTTTGTATTTTTTGTACAGATGGGATTTCACCGTGTTGCCCAGGCTGATCTTTAACCCCTGGGCTCAAGCAATCTGCCTGCCTTGGCTTCCCAAAGTGCTAGGATTACAAGGTGAGCCACCACACCTGGCCTACCTCTTATTTCTTAAGCTGACATAATGCATATACTGGTCCATTTGTTGGTGTCCCATTAGATTATCTTTTTCTATTTTTTGTTTTCTATTTCTTTTTCTTTACTTGTTGTTGTTCTTTTTTGGTATTTGTTTTTGTTTTGTTTTGGTTTTGGTTTTCTGCTTCAATAATTTCAAATTATCTGTCTTCAAGTTTGGTAAATCATTCCTCTGTTTGTTCAAGACTGCTATTAAACCCCTCTTGTAAATTTTTCTATTCAGTAACTCTATGCTTCAATTCGAAAGTTTCTGCTTGCTTCTTTTTTACAGTTTCTATCTCTGTTGATATTCTCAGTTTTTTATGCATATATTTTATTTTATTTAGTTGTCTGTGTTTACTTTTAGCTCATTGAACATATTTAAAGCAGTTATTTCGAATTCTCTGTCAAGTAACTCATACATCTGAAATTCTTTAGGGTTGGCTTCTAGAGGTCTATTTTGGTCTTAAAAGTGGTTCATGTTTGGCTGTTTCTTTGTATGCCTGATTATCCTTGGTTAAAATTTGTGCTTTTGAAGAAAACAGCCACCTCTCCCAGTTTTTTGTTATTCATTTTATATATGAGAAAACTTTCACAGATCAGACCCAGTAGAGATGATGGGGTTCTCACAAAAGTTACCTGAGAGTGTGTCTTCTTTTGGCTTGGGCATGTAATTTCCCAGCTAAAGAGTTTTCCCCCTATTGTTTTTAGTTGTTCGTAATCTTTTGCTTCCTATAGTGTCTTTGTAGAGTAACGTAGTCTCTGGTGCTGCCAACAAGCTGCTACCCTCACTTCTCAGTAGCCCTGCCAGCATCAATATTTTGCCAGTTCCTGTTAGCACTCCACATCAAACAAGACAGACACCAGTCCCTTGGGAAGCTTCCTGTAAAGGCAAAATGTTGGATGTAGGTTCTCCTCTTCTATTTCCATCTTAATGAAGAAGCCATGAGTTGGCAGGTTGCTAAGGGAAGGCGTTATTGTGAGTAAGTGTAACAAACTTTTAAAAACCCAATTTGATGAGTTTCTTCTTGCCTGTGTACTCTTCTGAGGTGCTATAATCCCTTAATTGGTTTCTAGAATTCTCAGAAGGGCGATTTGATCTGTATAATGCTGTTAATTCAATGTTTCCATGGAAAGAAAGGAATTGAGGCTTCTCATTCTACCATGTTAGTGGTGTCATTCCTGACCACCATATTTTGATTCAGTGTATCTGAGTTGGTACCAGCATCCCAGGTGATGCTGATGTGGGAGGAATGTAGAGCACATATTTGGGAATACTCTTTTGTACCAATATTTCTCAAAATGGATGGCACATTAGAATCACAGAAAATGTATTGATGCTTAGACTTCATTCTCAAACATCCTAATTTAAATGGTCTTAGACGAACTTCAGCTTCATTAGTTTAAAATATTTTCCAGGTGATTATAATGTGCAGCCAGGACTGAGAACCACTATTGTTATGCTACTTATTTATTAACTTTGGGAATCCATTAGGGCAGCTCATCTCTTTCAGTAGTTAAGTATTAATGAAGGTATAGTTTAAACATCAATGAAAACTCCATTTAGTGTCAGATTCTTCTTCAGCTTAGATCTCCATTTTTATGTTCTTACTAGGGTCAAACCATTTAAAGATAACATATGTTTTTGGAAAGGACTATAAATCTAATACTACTAGTAAAAGCAACTATGACTCAAACTCATTAAAGGGTGAACTAATGAGGCCGGGTGCGGTGGCTCATGCCTGTAATCCCAGCACTTTGGGAGGCTGAGGCGGCAGATCACAAGGTCGGGAGATAGAGACCACCCTAGCCAACATGGTGTAATCTCGTCTCTACTACAAATACAAAAATTAGCTGGGCGTGGTGGCACTTGCCTGTAATCCCTGCTACTCCAGTGGCTGAGGCAGGAGAATTGCTCCAGGAGGCGGAGTTTGCAGTGAGCTGAGATTGCACCACTGCAATCCAGCCTGGTGACAGAGTGAGACTCCGTCTCAAAAATTAAAAAAAAAAAAAAAAAAAAAAAAAGGTGAAGAAATGTAGCTTAATTTGTTGAAGAAAAACAACTGATTATTTTCTTCTGCATTAGTCAAAATAAATGATAGACAAGTTCAACTCTTGGCACACATACATAGCTTATTATATAACACAATTAAAATAGATAGGGTAAAAAGAAGCATTCCTTCTTTTTTGCTTTTTCAGAAGGTTTCCCGTAGTGTCTGAATATTGCTGTAGCCCTCATACCGTTACTAGACCCAAAGTTTCCATGAGGTTTTTAGGATTCCTTCCAACGGAGGATCCTGACAAATGATTTTAAAAGCAAATGATTCACAAAGTTTTCTCAAAGACATATTAAAGTAACAAATAAGGTAAGATAGGTATTAATTTGGAGATGTGTTCACATGTTTGAACTTAAAAAATGTAACAGTATTAAGGGAAAGGGAAAACAGATTATACGATTCAATTCTTTAAACAAGCAAACAAATAATCTACATTTTTCCCTTCAATTATCCTAATGAATATCACATTATCCTAAATTGTCTGTCTCCCATATTGACAAGGAAAGCATGGGAGAGAGAGCAAGAGATCTTCCCAATGAGCCTTGGCCTCCATTCTGAGCCTGAGCTTCCTGAAAACACAAATTTCCTTCTGATGTATCCTACAGATTACTCAGTATATTTAAGCTCCTGACTTTGTATTTGTTAAATTAATGACAGCTTCCTGAACCAAGAAGTTATACCATTTATATTTTAGAGCTGTGTAGTTATGTAAAGGTGTTTTAAGAAATTACTAATTTTCCACATTTTTCTCAAATACAATTTAATTTCTGGCATTTCTAATAAAAATCTCATAACATATTCCCATATTTTTTTATACATGACTTCGCATGATTCTTCATAGTCCAAACCTAGGATCCAGTATCACCACTATTCCAGTAGGATTTTAAAATAATAATAATATGTATCATAAACTGTAGGTAGTGTTACTTTGTATTTAATAAGAATACGTGGTTTTTATTTCCTATTAAATTTTAAGAGTAAATGACAACTTATAAAAAGTTTTGCTAATGTTAAGATATTAGAAACATTATTCAAGCATATATTTCTGTACCCTTAAAATGATGTTTCTTTTTATGTATCTCATTCAAGATCATATAATAAGCTTAAACAATTCATTAGTAGATTCTAAAAGGCCTACTCTTGTTCAGTTCTACATCATGTAACACCATTACTCACACAATTTTTCCAGGATTTCTCCCTCTGGAAACATTGCTCTATGTCTGGATTGGATATTCTCTGTGCTTCCCTCACTCTCACTTCTAAGATTCCTTGAAAAGGGGAATAAGGAGTAAGATAAATTCTGAACATAAAGTTATTTTTAGCTGTTTAAATCTCATGATTCCTGCAGTTTTTTTTCTTACCTTCCCATCCCTGCTATTTCCTAACAATGCTACAATTACCCTATCAAAAAAGCCCAGGACCTGGTGTGGTGGTACATGCCTGTAGTCCCATCTACTCAGGAGGCTGAGGCAGGAGAATCACTTGAACTCAGGAGGCAGAGGCTGCAGTGAGCCCAGATGAGTCTGGAAATATGTAACGTAAACCTTCATTTCTGAAAAAAAAAACAAAAAACAAAAAACAAACAAACAAACAAAGCCAAGCCACCAAAACTCACACTAAAGTAAAAGCCAAAATCCAAAGCCAATCCAACCAAACAAACGTAGACTTCCTTTATCTCACTTGACACTTTATCAATTTTCCTGCTTTAGCATTCAGTTGTTGTAATAATATTTTTTATGCTATACAAGTTTTTTTCTCCTGAAAAAGTAAAAAAAAAAAAAAGTACAAATTGCAACAGATTATACTGCTCCTTATTATTGAAACTTCAATTTATGTCAAACTGACAGTTGAAAGAAAGCAGTTTTTATTACTATCAGCCTGCAAAAACTCATCTAAAATGACCTTTCTGAATAATTGATGAAAACTTTTTGTCTTTATTGCAACTTTCTAAGCTGTGCACATCACACTGTAGCCAGATTACTTCAATGGACTTCACAAAACCTAATTTGTAAATTTTCCTGTCAGCTTTTCTATAAGTGGTGGCATTTATCAGGGAACGCCACTGGAGTCAGCAGAGATAAGGAAGTATTAAGACATATTCTACCTGTTTCATTTACTTTCAGATTAAGCCCATTTGTTGAGTAATGTCCCATATGCTGTATAACTAATGATGAAAATCGACATATATGGTTCAGTTTTCCTGTTCTCTCAAGGTTAGAAGAATGCTAATCAAAGACAAACGATGATCAAAGGCCAGGTTTTCTGTATTCCCTCCTATTTGCACTATGTAGTGTGCATGTACATGTACACTCTTTAGTGATAAAATAGTTTAGTTATAAAGAATGAATACAATTTCTAGAACACTCTATGAGCTTTAGTTATTATACTATCTACAAGAAACCAGAAAAACAGCAAAATTGATTTTGGTCACCTAAGCTACCTCTGAAAACTGTGTCTGCAAATTAGCCAGTCATATGCTATTAACTTATTGTGATAATTACATTTCTTATTGAAGTAGAGAAATAAAAGTTATAAAAATTACCATAATTATTTTGCCGTGTCTCAATCCTTAGCCAAGAATATTTTTCAGTAATTAATTAGGTATAAATATACAGGTAAATAGTGACTATTTATAGCTATGTTGCTCATAAATTTATAAACTATTAAATATGGTTTTAAAAAATTCAGATTGTAACATATTAATAGTTTTAAATCATAAAAATAGTTTTCTGAAATATTTCACAAACACAAATATCCAACTTCAGACTCTTATTAATCTTAACATTATGATATGTTTACAGCAATTTCATCCTTTAAAAACATGTATATATTTGAGATACAATCAAAGCCCTTTGAAAACAAAGCCTCTGACTCTATTACCCTCTACCAAAGTAATCACAGAGATGAATTTAATGTTTATCATACTCACACATGTTTTAATATTTAATACATATTTTAAATCCCTAAACATAATGTAGTGTTATACTGGAAGATTTTAAAGCTTAAATACATTAAATCATATTTTATATGCCACTCTGCAACTTCCTACTACTTCCCAATATTAAGTTTTGAAATTTATCTTTTCTGATAAATCTATCTCAATTTGGTGACTCTTACACATTGGTGGGTATTAGAATTACCTGGGAAACTTGGAAAAAATACAAAATCCTATCTTACTGCAATAAGCTTGGCTCTCTGTGCTTTCTATGAGCTTTGTAGGTGATTCTGATACACATCAAAGTGTGGGAAACACTTCAATTTTACTGGCCATTGTATTTTATGTAATTATATATTATATAACTATATCATAATTTATTCATTTTTCTTTTGCTGAACATTTGTTATTTTCATTCTTTTTGTTTTTTTTTTTTTTTTTTTTGCAAGTAATCTATCATGTGGGATACTAAGTATTGCAATATTGGCCTCCCAAGTTGTCATAGTAACTTACACTCACTGAGGTGCCAACCAGTTTTGGTTTGTCTGAAATATTCCTTTGTTCCACTGAGACAAATTGTTGTATTTGATCACTCTAAAGAGAGAGATATCTTCACCTACCTGAAAACATTAGCATATTATTTTAAACAATGTGACAATACTTTATACATACCTCTGCATGGCTATATATTTTATATATATATATATACATATATATATAAAAGAATTGATAATTAGATAATCATTATTTATGCTAGTAAAATTAACCATTTGCACTAATCAATATAATTATCCATTTACACCCATCTACATAATTGATGTGTAAAAGACTGTACATATACATATATATGTATATATATATATATATATGTTTTAAATAATGTGACAATGCTTTATACACACCTCTGCATTGCTGGCATGCAGAGGTGTGTATAAAGAATTGATAATTAGATAATTATCCATTTAATTAAAAAGAACTTACTTTTTTTGTTGTAATTTGTATTTCATTGATTACTAGTATAACTAATATCTAAACATATTAGTCTTTCAGGTTTTCTCCTCTGTGAATTATACTTGCTCATTTTTCTCATGTTTATTCTTGCCTATAGAGTCTTACCCAATTTAACAAATTTTTGACATTAAATATTTATCTGTTACATGTGTTACAAGTATCTTATATCAGTATGTACCTTGTCTTTTATCTGCTTTGTATTTTGTACCAATTTCATTTTTGACACAAACAAAATTTTCAGTCTTTAACGTGTTACGCTTTTTTGTCTTATCTATGAATTGGCTTTGTACACTAAGGTAGTAACTTATTTTTATAGATATTTTTTCTAAAACTTCAAGATTTTACTTTTGAAATTTACATCTTTATTTTACCTAGAATTGCATGTAAACTGATAATTTTAATTTTCTTCATGTAAATAACTCCAACACTACATATTGAGTTAATCTTTTAATTATTGATTTACAGTATTATGTCCCAAATCTAGTTTTGATATATCTTTGGCCTTATTTTATGGATTCTAGTTTTAGATCACATAGCCTGCGTTTTGACCTCGATGCTCTAGCATCTCAACTAATATCTCCTCATCATTATAGTTTTAAATTAGGGATAACATCTACATATCTGGTAGAAAAAATGATTTCACATTGTTCTTTTTAAAATACTCTTGTTATTTGTAACCCTTTCATTTTCATTTAAATTTAATGGTAAACTCATTTAGTTGCATTAAACATGTAAATTTGCACCAGGCGCCTTGGCTCAAGCACGTAATGCCAGCACTTTGGGAGGCCGAGGCAGGTGAATCACAAGGTCAGGAGATCGAGATCAGCCTGACCAACATGGTGAAACTTTGTCTCTACTAAAAATACAAAAATTAGCAAGGCGTGGTGACACAAGCCTGTAATCCTAGCTACTCAGGAGGCTGAGGCAGGAAAATGGCTTGAACCCAGGAGGCGGAGTTTGGAATGAGCCGAGATTCCGCCATTGAACTCCAGCCTGGGCAACAGAGCAAGACTCCCCCTCGCCCAAAAAAGGGATTTTAGTTAAAGTCACATTGAATTTAAGGGGTAATTAAGAAAGAATTGTTATCTTAACAACTGAATGATTGAGAATTCAGTCTATATGTCAGTTAAGTGGAGACAATGCCTTTCTGTATTTTCCCAGGAGGACTATATATATATGTAAAATTATACTTTAAGTTCTGGAACATTTGTGCAGAAAGTGAAAGTTTTTTACATAGATATACATGTGCCATGATGGTTTGCTGCACCCATCAACCTGTCATCTACATTAGGTATTTCTCCTAATCCTATCCCTCCCCTTGCCCACCACCCACTGACAAGCCCCAGTATGTGATGTTCCCCTCCCTGTGCCCATATGTTCTCATTGTTCAGCTCCCACTTATGAATGAGAACATGTGGTGTTCGGTTTTCTGTTCCTGTGTTAGTTTTCTGAGAATGATGGTTTTTAGCTTCATCCATGTCCCTGCAAAGGACATGAACTCATTCTTTTTTATGGCTGCATAGTGTTCCATGGTATATTTGTGCCACATTTTCTTTATCCACTCTAACATTGATGGGCATTTGGGTTGGTACCAAGTCCTTGCTATTGTGAATAGTGCTGCAATAAACATACCTGTGCATGTGTCTTTATAGTAGAATGATTTATAAGCTTTTGGGTATTTACCCAATAATGGGATTGTTGGGTCAAATGGTATTTCTAGTTCTAGATCCTTGAGGAATCACCACACTGTCTTCCAAAATGATTGAACTAATTTACACCCCCACCAACAGTATAAAAGTGTTTCTAGTTCTCTAGATCCTCTCCAGCATCTGTTGTTTCCTGACTCTTTAATGATTGATATTCTAACTGGCATGACATGGTATCTCATTGTGGTTTCAATTTGCATTTCTCTATTGAACAATGATGATGAGCTTTTTTTCATATGTTTGTTGGCCGCATAAATGTCTTCTTTTGAAAAGTGTCTGTTCATATCCTTTGTCCACTTTTTGATGGGGTTGTTTTTTCTTGTAAATTTCTTCAAATTTCCTATAGATTCTGGATATTAGCCCTTTGTCAGATGGACAGATTGCAAAATTTTTCTCCCATTCTGCAGGTTGCCTTTTTGCTCTGATGATAATTTCTTTTGCTGTGCAGAAGCACTTTCATTTAATTAGATCCCATTTGTCAATTTTGGCTTTTGTTTCAATTGCTTTTGGTGTTTTGGTCATGAAGTTTTTGCCCATGCCTATGTCCTGAATGGTATTGCCTAGGTTTTCTTCTAGGGTTTTTATGGCTTTAGGTCTTACATTTAAGTATTTAATCCATTTTGACTTAATTTTTGTATAAGGTGTAAGAAACGTATCCAGTTTCAGTTTTCTGCATATGGCTAGCCAGTTTTCCCAACACCCTTTATTAAATAGGTACTCCTTTCCCATTGCTTGTTTTTGTCAGCTTTTTTCAAAGGTCAGATGATTGTAGATATGTGGTGTTATTTCTGAATATATTTTTAAACGATTGTCCTCTGAGGACACTCTAAGGAGACTGTGGTTTTCTAGCAGCATTTTATAAAGGATTAGGCAAAGAAGCTTTGAGAGGACAAATAATTAACGAACTTTCATTGATCTCAAAGAGTCTCTTTTTCAACAGATGTGCAAGAAAATGAAACATGTTTCTATTTCTCCCCCTGAGAGTTTGGTCATTTTTCAGGATGAGCTCCTTGTAATTTCATGCATTTGACATTTGAGTAGGAAAAGATAAATAAGTACCCACCCAGGATGGACATATTTGATAAAATCTTTCTCTTATAGTACTATTCTGGTTATCTAAAATGAAAAAGAAAGAAAGAAAAACATTTCACTTTCTTCACTGTCATCTAGAACGTGATGACAAGTTCAAAATGAGCATCACCCCCAATTAGAAATAGACAAATTCTCTGGGAAAGTATTGGAAAGCAGCAAGAAAAACCTGAGGCGAGGGGATTTGGCATGCACATCTGTGGGAAACTATGCCAACTTTTTTTTTTTTTAAGGAAGGAAAGGATGCTTACAAAAACAGAGCAATTAGTGGCCACTTTTCCAGTTCCCCTACTGAGAAGGCAGCCTTGTCAACTGCCTTATTAATGCAGAAATACTCAGTCCCGTTGGTCAGCACTTGTCTCCTGGGTTGCTTTTGTCTACAAATTGATGTGTTGTTCTGCCTTAAGTGATCCAGCTCTGAGAATGCCTTGGGTTTTGAACTCTTGACACTGACTTATCAGCATGGGAACACATTATGGAAGAATTGTTGCTTGGAAAAGACTGCATCTATCTCCTTTTTGAGTGAAGCTGCATGAAGGAGGAAAACTTTATTAAAAAAAGAGCTGAATATTTGGATGGTGAGCTGAAAGTTATAATGCCAGGAGGGAGAATGTGTGTATGAATTAAAATTATGCTGTTCATTTTGACCGGCTCTAGCCTCATCAATGAAATTAAATAGAGCCATTCTCTCAAGTGTGCTCTGAAAATAAGCTGAGGCTCCAATCAGTTGTATGTTTATCAATCTGTAAGTAAGTAGCAGTATTAGTAAGAAGAGTTATGCAAAATCAAATAAGTTTCCCTGACCTGTAATCCTGGCAGACACTGGAGATACATGCAGAACCCAGTAAATTGAATTCAATGAGAAATCTTGCCACTTCCATCACTGGAGAAACTTCTATTTTCCCTGATCAAAGTAGTCCCTGATTAAACGTTTGAAGACGTTTACTCATATAATATTTTAATAAGTGGTAATTACAAAGCCCCTAATATAACAGTGACATAATCATTCAAATGTGGTAAGATAAGAAATGTATAAAGGCCATAACTTATGAGACTTTGCCAGTGAGACACAGTCAATGAATATCTAACATATACAGAGTGCTTGGAGATATTATATATGGAAATACCTACAGACTTTAACAACCAAAAACAACAGCAACAAAAATTGTTTGGTGCAAAATTTTTGCCTGTGCTATCTGGTGACCAAAATGATATAAACTTAACAAAAATGAAACCGTTTCACAAAACATACCATTTTTCTATAAATGTGCTTCTCTATCCTACTTTCTTCATCTTTTCTGTCCTAAAAGCAGATACTAAAGTGGAACTGGTGTTCTCATGCATAATGCAAAAATAATTAACACATTTAAATGCCAAAATTACTGATCTGAAGGACATCGGACCCACACTATGATTTCTGTAACACTTCAGATATTGATATATGTCCATTTAAAAAAATCTAACATGAGGTAGATGCAGTGAAGTTCTACCCACTTTCTGTGTTCTTGGCTAGGATTGCCTTAAATCAGAGAAAAAGGGAAGAAAAAAGAAAGGGACAAAACATATTTTTATGAGGAAAGGCTAAGAATATAGGAAGAATTGGAAGGAAACATAGTAAATAAATGCAATGCTTTATTCACCAAAATGTGCCTCAAGGAATTACTGTTCACCAGATTCTCTCAACAGCAATATAATATAGCTCCTGCCAGCTGGCATTGTTTGTATAGTATTCTTAAAGATACTGATGTTCCTATGAAGAGTAATAGAGCTCAAGCCATACAGTAAGTTGTAATCCAACATTGAGAAACCAGAACATTGGAATCCTAGTACAAGGATAGCCATAGGATGTTTCAGGAAGCACTTAGTGTAACTGCCCAATGCGTTTATTTTGCCCGCTGCCCTGGTAGAGCCCATTTATCAAGATAGGGGAAGGGCAATAAAGAGCTTACTTCATGCAGTGCTGGATGAATTAATGCAGGAGATTGGAGTTTTATAATTACTCAAATCAGTCACCCTGAAAATTTGGAGGCTTGGGTTTCTCAAGGATAGTTTAAGGAAAGAGAAGAGGGCTGGGTAGGCAATAGGTGTTTGCTGCTGATTGGTTGGTGTACAATCATAGAAGTGTGGGAAATGGTCTTAATACAGGCTGAGTGGCTTCTGGGAGGGACCACAGGAATGGTTAGTGGGTCCAGGTGGAACCATCAGTGTGCAGGTTCAGGTAGAGCCACTGGTCATCAGATATGCAAAAAACAAAAAAACAAAAACAAACAGACCCTGAAAAGACATCTCAAAAGGCCAATCTTAGGTTCTACAATAGTGATGTTATCTGCAGGAATAACTGAGGAAGTTGCCTATTTTGTGACCTCCAAAATAATGGTGGGTAATTGTTTATGTCTACAGCTTAGCAGAATTCAGGCTCCTCTCATCTGCCTAGCCTGGTGGTCTCTCATTAGCTTTACAAAAGTTGTTGAGTTTTGGGAAGAGCAATTATCATTTAAACTATAAACTATCTTTCCAAATTAGCTCAGCTAATAATTTGAGAAATAATTAAGGGAAGTTTGAATACTAGTGGCAAGATGGGAGTTGATTGGATCAGATATCTTTCACTGACATAATTTCTCACTGTTATAATTTTTGCATAGGCAGTTTTACTACTATGTGAGGATCAAATTTACTAATAATTTTAGGAAACAAACTCAACAATTTTACGTTACTGGAGGAGTTCATTAATCTCATTTTGTTTTTTAAAATTAGAATGTATATTCAAGAAGGAGGGAGTTTTGTCTGCTTTACTTAGTATACGTGATGATTAGCATTGAAAAGTCACATGATAAATATTTCTTGAATGAAAAATTGAATGAAAAATGCAAATACTTTCTCTTCAACAGAAATGTTGAAGCACTGAGGAGCACTTGGCACATAGCAGCACATAATGTTAAGATTCAGAACAAGGAATGGACGGTTTGATAAGTAGATAGTGTTTCTAATTCACTTTGACCTTGATAAATATCACTTATAGTTTATACTATGTAAAATGGGAACAAAAACAATAAAATGCTTAGACTGATTTTTAAACTGTTTTCAAGGTCAGATAAAATTATATTTGTAAAATTATGTTATTATTTTTACTATTTTAAAGTCCTTTACCAAGGGTACAATATTTTACTTATGTAAAGAATCATTACATATTTCAGTCTGGAGAGATGACGTGTTCTGATATTTGCTCTAAACCAAACCTCAGCTTCTGCATTATATTCTAGCATCTGCCTTCAAATGTAGTGCAAACCTGAAAAAGTGTTCCCAAATAGATCAGTGAGTTAGAGTTATGCACTATGCCTCATTCATTCTTATAAACTATAGAGATACTTTTAGTAGTGATGATACATTACCACATATATGTACACACATGCATACCCACAATCTCACATTTTTAGAAAAGTTACTGCTATATATAGTTTAATATTGACTGACATTGACAATGTGACAGCATCAAAATATATCAAAATGTTCCAGTCAAATAGACCATCTAATCTGATGAAAGATATGCCCATATTGAAATGCACTGAATATTTAATAGAATAATTAATAGAATTCAGATTCTATTAATGTGACAGCATCAAAATATTAACGTGGAGTTTTCTGAAGATGAAATGCATATAAATTTCTCTAAATTTAGATGTAGTCTAAATTTCAATTATTCTTAACCTGATACAAATTCAAATATTTGATAATGTCTATTTTATTTTATTTTCTAAAACTTCCTGTATTTTGCATGAAGTTAAGAACTAGTTTTAAGAACCAGTTATTTTAAAGCTTTTTATTTTACCATTTGAAAGTAATATTTTATTTTCCTTTTATTTGGGAGAAAAATGTACATTTTCATGATGAGTAAAATGTATCCGACACTTCTCAAATAATTTACTCATGGTTGAGAATAAGCAGCAGTGATTAGAGCTTCAAATCAGAAAACTTCAGAGAGCCAGAAGCTATCAAAATGTGCAGCTTTTATGAACAATTTCTCACTCATTTCTGTATAGCAATCACCACTGATACACTCTCTAGTTTTTTCCAAAGCATGTATAATTGGGCAAATCATCTAAACCCCCACAAGCAGGCAATTATTCAACTACATTGATGCAGAATCACTGGGTCCAGTACTTCATTAGAATATACCATAATCCCTTGTTCTTGTCTTAACCTTCACTGTGAAAAATCTAATTCATCCAAATCTGACACAGTGTCCTGTTGGTTATGCAAATAGTGGCAAAGCAGGAGATGGGGTTTCAAGCCACTCTTCTATCTCCAGTCCCATGTGTAGGGCTCTTATCCAAATCTTTAAGTAGAGCCTGTGAGTTCTAATAATTATTCAACTAACACATATAAGGTCGCTTTGTGCTCTTTTTTGAAAATGTGCTTATCTTTTTCTCTTACAGAAAAGCAAGGGAGACAACTGTCAGAGAGATTGAATGACACTGCCCCCACCAGAGGAATAACTGGAAAAGCAAGCAGGAGGGCACTTGGGTACAAGGGAGATGATAAGAAAAGTATAAAGCTGCGGGAGCAGAATGTTGCCTCCGTTTCTGTCCTTCTCTCTGTTTTTACAGCCTAGTTGTCTTTCTCTTGGTCTTGTATTTGCATTGCATGGGAAGTAGTACAACTCTGAGTCGTTTCCACCTGGACTCATATGTGATAGCTGACATTGACTAGAAGTACAGCCTTGACCACATTATGTAATATATCTGAGCCTATGAAAAATGTGTGTGGTTATCCCTGGAGTCTGGGACAACTAGGACAATGCCAGGCATGTAGGTTCCAGCCATATAGACCATCTAATCTGATGAAAGATATGTCCCTACTGAAATGCAATGAATATTTTTAACACCTACCATTTCTAAGAGGATATGATTTGAAAGCCAGGATAGGAAGATTTGATGCAAATTTGATTCTTGCATGGGGCCTGGGATAATATCCTGGAAAAGCATATGCCTTTGATCCTGGGTTATGATTTCAATTTGATGTTTTATACTCTGTCAGACGGTGATATAAAGTCAAATACAACTTTATAACATGAATTAAAAGTTGCTACTTTCCATATTCACTCAGTTTTCATGTGACTTCAGAGGAAAGATTAGAAGACCATGTGACAAACTGATCCCCTACTTTCTTACTATTAACAATAAGAAAAACAGTTGTATACTCTAAGGAGTGCATGCTACATAACCTAAGTTAACTGATAACATGTTAAGCATTTCATTTAGTTTTTACTACACATCTGTAACCTCATTATTATTTTTAGCCTCACTTTACAAAAAAGGGCCTGTGTAGTAAATGTGAATCTTACAGACATTGAATAACTTGACCAAGGCTACGCAGTTATCAAATAGCCGAGTTGGGAGTCAAACTCAGGCACACTAAATCTATCTTAACCAACGTTCTAGCCCAGGTGTTCTACCAGCTGCTTTCTACTCTTAGATGGGCCAATCTCTGACTGGTTTTGCTCTCTATTCCACTGGGAAAACCTGCCATGAAGCAAATCATTGTCTTTCAGAGGGCAGAAAGGGAACTCAAATTGATTCTAGCAGACTTAACAGAAACAGGAGCTGTTTGTAAAACAGTGATTCTCAACCTTGGCTGCAGAGTAGAAGTACCTAGGGATTTTTAATTTTTGTTTCAACGTTTCACCCACAGGCTCCTGATTTAGTTGGCATCTCCTAGATATGAGAAGTGTCAAGTTCCTTCCAGTGATTCTATTTGGAAAGTACTGCTCTTCAGCTTTAGGGCCCATTCACTCTCCTTTCTGACTGCACAGGCAAGTGGAATCCTGTGGTCCTGAACTGGAGGTACGTGGCATTTGAGTATTCTAAAAGTTCTACCTTTGGAAATGATGAGAAAATGATGGTGATGATAATGACGTAACACTTAATGAAGTTGCTCAATCCTTGTCATTTACATATATTTGAACATATTTTTAATTACATTTTATTACACTTTCTATTTACTCAAAATGAAGGAGGTAGAAAATTGAAGTTATTTGACCCAAATACAAGCCAGGTATGCCACACATTGTAGGTGACTTTACATGTTTGCTTATAATTGCAAGAGTAAGGTCATAAAGTAGGAAAGGATGGTTACATCTGGGGCTAGTGATGATTGTTGCATGACTGAAGTACAATTTTGTGCAAGACATTACTATATTACAATGATCAGTTAGTGGGTGACAGAGTGAAGTGGCATGGGGGAGTGGATTTTAGTTTCAGTCAACTCTCTTTGGAAGAATGTCAGTTACCAAAAAAGAAATCTGCTCTTGGGTGCTACAAGCCAAATACGTTAGAGCTTGCAGGAGAATTATTCCCAGGAGAAGAACCATGATCTCAACCACAGGACAAAGATCAGAGTTCAGGTAGGAAGGCTTAAGGAGAGATGCCAGACAGGCTAGAGGGTCAACTTTGACAAAATAGACACTGTAGGTATCTGAAGGCCAAGGAGAAGAATTTGTTTTTAAAATAAAAGAGTGGCAAGGAAATCAAAGAGCTTTCAAGGATCCCCAGCTCTGTTTATAAACTTCCTCTGAATATCATCTCTCTGTACTTGGGTTTGCTGCTGTGCTCAAGTCAAACAACAACAAAACACTAAGAAATAAGATGAGACAGAAAGTAGAAGCATTGAAATTTAAGGAAATGAAGTTTATTCATGAATTCCAGGAAATAACAACAATATCTGAGGGAAAACACAAATCTAGAGCCAAGAATGTTAAGAGCAGGAATTCATTTCTGAAAGTGTAATGGTGGAACTCCAGCTACAAAAAAAGGGTTTTTTCAAAGACATTTTGCATATCACATGCTGAACTTTTCCCAGCACTTTCATTTGTATTATTTTACTATAAGCTTTCAAAATTTTCTGAGGTAGATTGAACAGATGCCCATTTTATAGATTTTTAAAAAGCAAGTCAAACAATAAAGACAAGTGGTACATGCACTAATGATTGAAATTAGTATTGTTGGCCATTTTAAAGAATAGTATTTGGCAGTGATTCACTTTCCAGCATGGACCTGACTTTCATGATTCTAAGGAATGCATGTTGGTAATCTCAGTAGGTGAATCTATTGTGGACTTGCTACTGCTGATATTTATTCAAAGGATGCTTTCAAGTCTTTGCACCTTTCTAACTGTCCAATATTCTTTTAGTATGAAGCCTCTTAGGGTCAGAATGTAAGAAATAAAGCAACAACTGAAATGCTGTGTTTTGGGAATAGATATGAATCAGTATATTATGCTCACATTTAGGATTTTTTAAAGCTTCATATAAGCAAATCTTGCAGAAAAGAAAAATGCACAGGAAAGAATAGGACAAAGTAACAAATCCATGATCCGACCATAGTGCAAGTACAATATTAGCATCAATAGATTGACCTTAATCCAATATCCATTACTTCTATTATCCCTTCATGATTTTGTTTCCAGCATGACACCTTCTTGGCTTCCACTTGCAGTGCTATGCCCTATAGGTTGGCAGAGTGCCAATTATGCATCCACAAATATTGTTGCTATAAATGAAGAAGAACCTGACAGTAAGACTGGTGTGATCAACTGCAAAGCTTAACTATATCATCTCCGCTTCTCTATTTCTCCATTTCCTTCACCAAACACAGCAGAAGAAATGGTCACTATTGTCTGAATGAGTTCAGTCCAAAGGGACTAGTATTTTCTTCAGATTTTGCCTGTGAATTTTATTAAATTCTTGACCTTGACATCAAGAATTGGGGCTACAAAATGTCAGTAAAGGTATCTTTCAGATTCTGCTATATATATGTAGAATTGACTGCCAAATGTATCTATATGCTAAGTTGTGAAAATACAGATGCAGAGTTAACAAATATGAAATGTGCACTAATCAGGTACTCAAATTGTATGAGTAAAAAAAGAGTTTCATTTGTTTGAATATGCAATGAATTATGAAAAGCTTTTAATAATCAAAATAAGACTTTCCCCTGAAATACCTGACCAAATTACACTTTAAGGTAAAATGATTGCTACTTCTTAGCTGGTATGAGGTTATAAAATTTCATAGAATTGTATGTGCTCACAGCGACCCTGGAGGAAAAAGTGACACAGACCTTTTTCTGGATTTATAAACGAGGAACTATAGAAATTTAGTAACTTGTCCAAGGTAACATATCTGGTTGGTGGCAAATATATACCTATAACTCATGTCTCCTGTTACATACTCCAGCATATGGTCCAAATAGAAAACCATTATCTTCAGGAAAATAGCATTCACTTCTGAAACACCTCCTATATTCTAAGGCTTTATGCTAGAAACTCTCTATGTGTTATATTACCAGATAATTACTTTAACCTAAGGAGTCAAGTATTATTATCTCTACAGATAGAAATCTAAGGATCATTGCTCCCATGCACACCACTTGGGGACCTAAGGACAGGCCCACCACATGCAGCACTTCCCCTGCCAATGCCAGAGTCCATGATAATAGGGCTTGAAGACTGATCTGTCCTGCCTGCTGCCAGTCACACCTGCACTCAGCTTCTGGGGGCCTAGGCATTGATCAGCTCCACCAGCCACTGCCTGCACCTGTGGCTACCATGGAGGCCTGAGGACTAGCCTACCCCACCTGTTGTTGCCACCTTCCAGTAACCGTGCATGTGTTCTAGGGTCCTGGGTATGGATCCACCCTGCCCACTACCACCGGTTCCTATGCATGCCTTCCAGGGGCCTGAGCATGGGGCCACCCAGCATGCCAGCTCCCACACACATTTTCCAGGGACCTGAGGATTGACCTACCCTATCCACCACTGCTGGCATCTGCACACATTTTTCCTGGAAGCCTAAAAAAGAGACCACCCAGCCTTTTCACCACTACCACTGGCATCCACTCATACATACCATGTGGGGATATGGGGACTGTCTATCCCACCATGTTGCCACCACCACTGCTTTTCACTCATGCTGCCTGGGGCTCCAAGGGTTGGTCTGCTGCCACTACAGCCAGTACTGACATTGTGAATGCTCTTTCAGGGGCCGGATGGCCTGCCTGTTGCCCAGCTAACTGCTGCTGTTACCACCTGATACAGCTCCTGAAGGCCCAAGGATTGGTCTCCCTGGACCTGCTACCCCTGGTGCACATGTATACCACCTGGAGACCAAAGGCTTAGCATACTTAACCCCTCACCATCACCACTAAGGACCAGCCTGCCTTGAGTCCCTGTCCCTAGCAAAGCCTCAACATAGCCTCTAGTAATAACCACAGCTAAGCCACTGAGGAAATCACAAATATGATTCAGGCTGGTTATACCCATATAAATAATACAGAGACTACAAGACTACAAGGCTCTGCACCTAGAATCAGAGCTAAAGCACACTGCCCAACCAGCACTAGAGACACATATATAGAAAAATACATTTTCCTACAAAACCCAATTTATAAAATTGGAAGAAAGGACTATTATACTGTATGCGCAGTTATGAACATAATCACACACACACACACACACACACACACACACACACACAATTAAAAAGGAAGGAAAAATGACACCTCTAGAGGAATACAATGGTTCTCCAGCAACAAATTCAGTGAAAATAAAATACATCAAATTCCTGAAAAAGAATTCAAAATAATGCTATAAAATGAGCTCAGCGAGACACAAAAGAACACAGACAAATAATACAAAGAAAGTGGAAAAATAATTTATGATCTGAGTGAAAAATTCACCACAGAATTAAATCATAAAAAAGAATAAAACATAAATCCTGGAATTGAAAGATTTAATGAAAGAAATAAAAATATTATCAACAACTTCAACAATACACCAGATGAAGCAAAAGAGAGAATTTCTGAATTTGAAGATGGGTCTTTTAAA
Organism: Cacajao melanocephalus; assembly: GCA_963573385.1. NCBI lineage: Eukaryota > Metazoa > Chordata > Mammalia > Primates > Pitheciidae > Cacajao > Cacajao melanocephalus. The sequence continues at coordinate 9,298 of CAUYLG010006149.1, read as the reverse complement.
ATAACCTCAGTCAGACAAAAATAACAAGAAAAAGAAATACAGAAAACCTACTTAACATGTTTGACAACATAAAGTAACCAAATATTCCAATTTTGGGTGTTCCAGAAAGAGAATGGCAAAGGCCTAGGAAACCTACTGAACCAAATAATAGCTAAAAATTTCCCAAGTCGAAGAAAATATATAGACATGTCAATAGTCCCCACGTGTCAGGGGAGGGACCAGTGGAGATGACGGGATCATGGTGGAAGTTTGAGACCAGCCTGACCAACATGGAGAAACCCCATCTTTACTGAAAATACAAAACATTAGCCAGGAGTGGTGGTGGGTGTCTGTAATCCCAGCTACTTGGGAGGCTGAGGCAGGATAATCACTTGAACCCAGAAGGTGGGAGCCACGATCATGCCACTGCACTCCAACCTGGGCAACAAGAGCAAAACTCAGTCTCAAAGGAAAAAAAAAAAAAAAACAGAAAAAGAAAAAACAAGAAAAGAGCTGTGACATGCTCCTGTTTGCTGGACTACAGGCGTGAAGAGCTGCAACCGTTCCGGGAGCCCAGACCTTGGGACTCTCAAGCCAGAGCTGCAACACCCTCCCATTTGCCAAGCCACAGGCTGCTGGAGCAAATGAGCTATAACACTCCCCTGTTTGCTGAGCTGCAAGCAGCAGGAATGAAAGAGAGAATGCGCTAGGTGTGGTAGCTCACACCTGTAATCCCAGCACTTTGGGAGGCCAAGGCGGGTGGACCGTGAAGTCAGGAGTTCAAGACCAGCCTGGCCAAGATAGTGAAACTCCATCTCTACTGAAAATATAAAAATTGGCCAGGCTCAGTGGCACGTACCTATAATCCCAGCTACTTGGAAGGCTGAGGCAGGAGAATTGCTTGAACCCTGGAGGCAGCGGTTACAGTGAGCTGAGATTGTACCACTGCACTCCAGCCTGCGTGACAGAGTGAGACTCCCTCCCTGGTGGCTCAAACCTCATGACTCTCCCAGAAGAACCTGTGACAGCCTCTTGGGGCTCCGCAGTTGCTGGAGTCTCCAAGTTTTCGGTTCTCCTGCAACCCCCTCATCCAGACACCAGTGTCCAAGGCAGAAGCCAGTTGCAGCATGCCTGGACCAGCCACGGGCTGAGTGCAGAGCCAAGGCGGCATGGTATCTGGGCCGATAGTGCAAGCTGAGTACAGCCTGCTGGACTGAGTGGGCAAAGCAAGCGCATGGGCTCAAGTAAAGCCGGTGTAGAGGCGCTACTGGCCACGGAGTTTTCTGGTTGTCAAAGTGGCACCGAAAGAAGTCTGTGACATATTTAGCTAGAAATGTTCTTAACTCTACCACTAACATACTAGCCTGCGGCTTCCTTTCCCTGAGCCTCAGTTCTCTCACCAGTAAAATAAGCTATTGGGCTAGGTACTCAGCTTTTGCACTGTGATATGGAGATTTAGCATCCCTGGAAGGTGCTCCAGGAGTCAATGTATGGAAAGGGAATGGCCTAGTAATTTTGGTTCTTAATTCATCTCTATAGATTTGTACACATCGTTTTCTTTATATAGTGAAATTTAGCGTAATACATTATTTACAACATTTTGTTATTACAAAAACAGTGTGAAAGCCACTTGAATAGACTTTATAAGCATAAATTCAGCTTGAATATATTATATTTTGATTGTATTAGACACACAATAAAAAGAATTTATTTTATTTTCCCAGAGTCTGAATTGGTGAGGAACAAAAATAGAAGCTACAACAAATTGTTGGCAGCCTTTTTTTTTTGTTTTCCATCCAAATATCTTGAGAACTGAAATTTGTCTGTACTTCCCACAGCATAAATACACCTGGAAGTTTCTTTCCTGTTCTTTCTGGATACTCTCTATCCAGGATAGAGATTTTTCTACATTTGAGCAAAGCAAAAAGCCAGAATCTTAACAACTGGTGCTGGTGGTTTCTTCCCAAGGAATAGGTGTTATCTTCAGCCTCTTTTGAGCATGATGTCAGGTTACTCAAGGCCCTTCATCATTCTGGTCATGTGTAAATTCTCTGTGTCATTTTTCAAGCCACACTACATATCTGCCATACCAAATACTTGTGCTCCTTGAACTACAGATACACTTATTTGATCAGTTTCTGTGTTCTTAGTGATACATAATTTTTTATTTCTCTACAGGAAACTACCTCCTTTGTTAAGACAACATTTATGTTCATATATCTGTTTCAGCACATTCACAATCTGCCTTAGATTATAAAATATTAGTATAAAAAATTCTTTGGAATCAGCTTAATCATAGTTTTAAATCATGGTTCCATCCTTTACTAGCTGTGAACATCTATGCAAGTCACTTAATCTCTCAGAGCTGCAGTTTCCTCGTTTGTAAGATGAGAAAAGTGTAAATTTTTGCATGTGTCATCACAGAAATTAAATACAATAATGCATCTAACGAAGTGTGCAATGCCTGACCCATAGTGGACCAATAGAGTTTTAATGCTAGCTGGTTTCCTCGATAACAAATCATATTCTAATAAAAATATGTATTCTTGATAGTAAAAGCAAAATATAGCCAATAAAATATCAAAGACTATTCTTTGGTAGGTACTTCATTCATCAAACTAGAAAAGCAACAGAGCACTATCTATTGGGAGACAATTTTCCGTGAGTCTCTTGTGATTCTCAGTATCTTGTGAGTACAGTCATTAAATGACCTTTTGTTCCAGAGTATGTTTTCAAGGATTCTACATAGCAAACAACCTTGGAAAATATGGATAGTATCACCAGGGCAGGTTTGTTTACTATCTAGTGCAACAGATAATGTCTTTTCCCAGACCAATGTTTGGAAAGGCTTACTTACAGTTTATTATATATAAAAAAAAATTGCATTCACTAAGCCGAGCCTCTTCGCTGTGATGCAAATCCACTCTATGCACAGCTTCAACTGGGCTTCTGAGGGTTGCCTCCATGAGACTTGTAAGACAAGGAAAACTGATGCAAAAATGAGACTCAGGCTAATTACTGTACCATTAGTTATAAAGTCCTGTGTCTCTGATCCAGGGGTCTCATGTCTTTTGCCAGCATCCATTAAACTGTGATATGTTAAATTGTTCATTGGTTAGTAAGGTAAAAATCTCAGAACCTTCACTGTTTTTGGGATACCTGATTTGATTATATTATGAAATGTGATTTAGAGAAAACAACTTAAATGTCCATCACCAAAATGTGGTACATCTACACAATGGGATATTAGGGAGCCATAAAAAGAAATGAAGCACTGTTACAAAATGGGTGAACCTTGAAAACCTTATGCTAAATCAAAGAATCCAGAAACATATTGTAAGATTCCATTTATATTAAATATCCTAAAGAAGCAAATCCACAGAAACTGAAAATAGGTGAGTGGTGGTCAGTGTATGGGAAGAGGGAGGAATGAGACTAACTGCTAATAGGAACTGGGTTCCGTTTTGGGCTGACAAAAATATTCTGCAATTAGATAGTGGTAATGATTTCATAACATACTAAATATGTAAAAGAGAACGAGACACAGACAGAGAGACAGAGAAAGAGACTCATTTGTGTTCCTGAAAAAGCAAGGGTTAGGGGCCAGCAGACAAAGCTTTGAATCTTGGATCTTTCTTTTACCGTTAATGCCAACTCCATAATCTCTCTATGTCTCATTCTTCATATTCACAAGTGATCAACTAATACCCACTCACAGTTTCATTGTGTATATGAAACCTGAAAATGCCTTAGTGGCTGATTCAGAGTTGATGTCTGTTAATTGGTGACTATAAAGGTGAAAATGGCAACAATTTCTTCAGAAAATAAATTAACTAAAAGAAAAAAAAGTAGCTACACTTCTAATACACGCCGCCATATGCTTACAAATGCATATCTAGAGTTACAGTGAGTCTACTGTGGATTTGTAGAAATATTTCTCTTGCCAACGTTTAAATAAATACATTTAAAAAATAGTATTGTTTATGTTTCTACTAGTAATTGGAAGAATCCTTTCTCATGCACAGTTCTATAGTAAGGATAATACACTGTCAACAGAATTTACATGCAAATAACTCTTTAGTGTGCTTTCCTCGGGAGATGTTGCATAATTAAATCATCCTGAGAATACATTTCTAATAGCTTCTTTGTTTCTGGACTTCACTCATTTTAAGAAGTGGTATATCATGTTGTAATCAAGGTGGCAATGTCAGAAAGCCTTGCTTTATTTTGTTTTAATCATTGTATTTTTTTAAATGGTGAAATTCTTTCATTCATAAGACTGAGATAGGCTGATGAAATGTATTTCATGATGGTGAATTATAACTGGATGGAAACAACAGCAGTCCATAGAGTAGTTGGGTATTAGACTGTGGTGCATTTTAATAAGTAAAGCCAACTTTACCTATATTCATTCTAAATGATGCACATTTTTACATAGTTGCAAAAATCCTAAATTGACTTTAGTCAATAGATGCTTTAAAAGTATTTAAATAATATTTGAGAGTGTCAGAAATGATAGTGATTCCTCATGGCATTTGAAATAGAATCATCAGAGCCCACTCCTCATCTGCTAGATGACAACAGGGAGATGAGTGAAGCAGGGTGACCGAGACAAAGAAATAAGGACCTGGCAAGTCTGGTTAGCAAAGGGTAAGAAAAAGAGCATCAATGGACTTTAAATGATGCAGAGGCCAAGAGAGATCGGCGTGAGAAAGGGAGGTGGTGGGAAAATAATCAACATTTTTAAAGGGTAGAGAATTTGTTTCTGTTTTCCTTTAGCTTTTCTCATTCAAATCCCATTTTTCAAGATCTTCCTTTCTATTCATCGTCTGTCCTTTATTCAGTGTTTTTCCCTCTTAATGCCTCCCAGGCTACCACCTGCTGTCCTTGTTTCTCTACATATCATTTTTCATCATCCAGTCTTTTATTTCTTTTCTGGTTTTTGCCTCAAGCCAATTTCCCAAATTGGATCTAGGGGCCTAGTTTCTCAACATCTCACTTGGGAGTGTCCAGGCAGGGGCCCAAGCTGGAGGCAGCCAGGAGTGAGGGACGTGGGCAGGAACTCTATACCTGCTTCAGTTCAATGCTTCTTGGATGCAGGCAGCCTTGGGGGCTGCAGGAAGGGTCCTTGGAGAGAGTTTCACTGTGCCAGTTTTAAATGCTGCCTAGGTCTGGTGCTTTAGTCCCTCACACAATGACTGCAGACCCCGACACAGTTCCAAATATACTGAGTTGAATGAATACAATGTCAAAGGAAGAAGCAGCTGCTTTGGAAAAGGCATTGTGGCCTTGATGCCTGTCTCCAACTCTGTGTAAACACTTACCTTCCTAGGTGATATTCCAAAGCTCAGTCCATATTGTGTAAGTCTGAGATACAAGAATATATTTTTTAAGATTCTTTAAAATGCAATTTAAAATTTTAGTACAGGTACATTTATTTTTAATAATTATTCTTACATTGCAAGTAGAAATGATTTTGCAATTATGGAAGTATATTAGTGTCTAGGGTTGTTGTAACCAAGTATCACACACTGGATGGTTTAAACAAGAGTAATGTATTTTCTTTAAATACATTTAGGGGCACCCTATGTATGTGCCTCCATCTACATTTTCTCTTATGAACACATTAGTCATATTGGATTGGGGCCACCTTAATGTCTTCATTTTAACTTAATTATTTCAATAAAGACCCCCATCCACAGAAAGTCATATTTGAAGAAATGGGTGTTAGGATTTCAACATACGATATGTACTTATAAAATGTCAGACAGGTAATGTGCCAACATTATAATAACGTTAGCGAGAGGCACATCTCACACAGCATTGAAACACAATCATCACATTTATGTACAACAGAAGGATTATGTATTAATTTTTTGAGGGGAATGCAATTCATTCCATAACAGGTAGTGATATAAAATTTCATTTTAAAACATTTAAATAAATTATTTTAGCTAAAAATTATTAAGTAAATATTAAGTATAAAGCACTAAATAAGAATGAACTCTCCTCTAATTAAAAATTATGTCAGTAATGCAGTAGAATATAAGTAACGGAAATTTTTAACATGCAGATCTGGTGAAATTTCATATTTAAGGTCATTTAAGTACCTAAAATAGTACCTGGCACTCTATAAATAGTTGTTGAATAAATAAAGAAATCTCTTAGGATAGGTTGAGAAGAAAATAGTGAGAAGAATAGTGAAATTAGAAAGAAGTGTTATTAAGCAACCAGATAGAAAAGTCAACTTCAACCAACATCCCTCAACTCACATTGTGGAGAAAATATATCATGTGCTCATTTGCTGTAAATCCTCTTTACCAGGATAGATGTTAGCAAAAAAATATTTTAAAAAGATGTGTTTCTTGTCTTTGAAAGCATTACAACCTAGTAGAAGATAAATAGGCTCATGTAGAGGTCTATACAAGGCTACTTATATACTTACCACATTAAAATATAAAATGTTCCCCTCCCAGAGAGAGCCATTTCATGTGATTATTGCCTGTTTTAAATACATGATCAAAGATTTCCCTGCCTTGGTGAACTGCCTCTTACTTCCCTTTGTCCCTTATGTTTCTCTACCATGTAACTAGATATTCCACCTCACATCCACATTCTTATCCCCCCATCTAAGTTTGGAATCCAAACACTCTCTCTCGCTCTCTCTGACAGAGAGAGAGAAGGAGAGAGAGAGAGAGAGAGAGAGAGACTGAGTCTCACACTGTTGCCCATGCTGGAGTGCAATGGCACAATCTCAGCTCACTGCAAACTCTGCCTCCAGGGTTCAAGCGATTCTCCTGCATCAGCCTCCCAAGTAGCTGGGATTACAGGAACCTGCACCACACTTGAGTAATTTTCTGTATTTTTACTAGAAACCAAGTTTCACTATGTTGGCCAGGCTGGTCTCAAACTCCTGACCTCGTGATCCTCCTGCCTTGGCCTCCCAAAGTGCTGGGATTACAGGCATGAGACACCACGCCTGGCCATAAAAACATATTTCTTTTTGCTTTTTTGTAATTTCTGCTCAACTAATTCTTTCTCATATATGTCATATATGATAAAATATATCATATATATGTAATTCACTTCTCAGTTTAAGAAAATTGTTTCTCAAATTTTATTAATATGTATAAGCTTAGACAAATTTGGAATCTCTCACTTTCTATTTCCAAATAATCTAAATAATCAGCAATTCAGTGAAGGAGAGAGTTTAATAACGTAGTACATAAATAAATAAATATATTATAAAGATAATAAGAGCTACAGCTCATGGACCTAAATCTACTAGTTGTTCATGAGGAAACAATGGAATATAATAGCTAACAAGACAAATGAATTAGGTTTCCAGCATAAAATAGTTATTTTAAAGAAAAATGTACAGTTACAACAATAAAAGTGGTTACACAAACTAAGTATGTTACATTTTTAGCATTTTCTGACCCAAATTACACAGCATCTTGTTCAACTATTCATATATTTTATGATGTTAAACAGGAATTCTTATATTTTGCTGGTACAAGCCTAAACTAGAATTACTCTTTTGAATAGCATCTATGTAATATATATTAAATATTACATATATATATGTAATATATATTAAAATTCATATTTCAATAGAATCTACTCAATGATCAATCAGGCAGTCAATAGGAAAACAATTATTGATGCACACAATAACACTGATGATTTTCAAATGCATTGTGCTAAGTGAAAGAAGGCGGACTATAAAGAAACCTTACTGTATGATTTCATTTAGATGACTTTCTTGTAAGGACTAATCTGTACGGACAACAAAAAAATTTATGTCTGCATGGACTAAACATGGAAGGAGGTGTTGATTTTAAAAGGAGCATGGCAGAGCATCTGAAATGATGAAAGTATTCTCTATTTTTATTATGGTGATTTCTACACCACTGAAAGAGTTTGTCAAAACTCATAGAACAGTAAGCCAAAGAGAGCGAATTTTACTGTGGTAATTATACCTCAACTAACCTGACAACACAATTTAAGAAAAAGGCTGGTAAGTTGCGGATTAAAAACAAGCACTCCGTATGTGTAAAGACATCAGCAGGCATTTCATAAAAGAATAAATTAAAGGAGAAATAAAAGTAATTCAACCTCATCAGTAATCAAATAAACCTAAAATTTTAAATGATAATTTGATTTAGTTTACCATAAAATCTGTTTTATGCCCTGGAAAATATATTTTTATACATTTATAATAAGCGTAAAATTTGTTAAAATGTTTAAATGAAGAAGTACAGCAGTATGCATCATAATCCTAAATTATGTATGCATTTAGTTCCAGCAGATACACTAGGGAAAAAGAAGCTTTAAATATTCCAACATGTATTAACAAAGATATTAATTCTAACAGGAGAAATAGGGAACATAGTGAAAGTCCAAAAAGAGAGAATGGACAAAAGTAATTCAGTACATTTATAAAGTGAAAAAGAATGTGGACATCAAAATGAGAGTGTAGATATAAATTTTTTATTGACATAGAGAGATTTTTCAGGATATATTGTGGGTAACATTTCAAAAAACAAAATATATAATTTGTACCTGTGTTAGGCTATTCTTACATTGCTATAAATACCTGAGGCTGGGGAATTAATAAAGAAAAGAGATTTAATTCACTCACAGTTCTTCGGGCTGTACAGGAAGCATGGTGCTAGCATCTGATTAGCTTCTGGTGAGGGTTTCAGGGAGCTCTTATTCATAGAAAAAGGTGACAGGGATCCAGCACATCACGTGGTCAGAAAGACGGAGAGTAAGGGGATGTCCCAGACTTTTAACAACCAGACCTCATGTGAGCTAAGTGGGCAAGAACTCACTTATTACCAAGGGGATGGTACCAACCATCCATGAGGGATTTGCTCCATGATCAAATCACATCCCACTAAGGCTCCAACTTCAACTTTCGGAATCATATTTCTTTTCCTTTTTTTTTTTTTTTTTTTGAGACGGAGTCTTGCTCTGTCGCCAGGCTGGAGTGCAGTGGCGCAATCTCGGCTCACTGCAACCTCTGCCTTTTGGGTTCAAGCGATTCTTCCGCCTCAGCCTCCCGAGTAGCTGGGACCGCAGGCGCCCGCCACCAGGCCCGGCTAATTCGGAATCATATTTCAACATAAGATTTGGAAGAGAAAAACATCCAAATCATATCTGTACCTTATGATCATTTTTCAGGCATATATATATATTGTATATATATAATATAAATAAATATATAATATAAATAAATATATTATATAATATATATCATATATAATATATTATAATTATATATGATATATATTATAATATATATTAATATAAT